>JAOEHQ010043038.1:0-12119 GCA_025447715.1 Asclepias incarnata | reverse complement strand
TCTTGGGGTGTTACAACTCTCCCCCACTTATAATGGATCACGTCCTCGTGATCAATGCCATATACGCATACGGATAATCAAACAACAATATTCCTTTCAAACTCTCGATTACCTTTCGAAGTCTTTCCATGTGCATACAACGCTAGTAGGACTTTACCCACCTACTAGTCTTTCAACAATATCAACACATTTGGATTAGAGGAATTTACTCACTTACGACCTCTTTCAATACGAATATCACTATATACTCAAACCCTCACTTCTTATTTGGCTAATAAACATCCTCAACTTAATTTAGTTTATTATAAGTACTCAATTTCCTCCATTAACACATACCAAGCCTCACCAATAAAATAAAATCTCATAAATATTCTCTACTGAAAGATACGAAACGCATAACATAAAATAAAATCTCAAAAAAATCTTCGAACAATTTTAAACAAAGGCAACCTTGCCATCTTAAGCGAGGATCTTAAAAGAACGATAAACCGAGAACTCGACTTTTCTCTTTCGCGAAATCGTAACACATCTTTACCACAAGAAAACCTTTAACAACGCATGACTGTCAATACTCAGTTCAATAGACCTTAAATTCAATAGACTTTTTCCTCTTTCATGTAAAATTTCTATCAAACTTGTGCCGTTTAAAACATTCTCTTATCACTTCATCACTATGTTCGTACTACTCAGTTCTCAATATCTCACTTTTCTCTAACAATTAGAAGATCGACATCTCTTGCCATATTTCACCTCATTTGAAAACACGTGCATACTCGCGTGATCGTCATAGTTATACGAAAATTCAACCAAGAACAATTGCGAATCCTTTATTCAAAAATCAATTATACACCTCCATGACATGCCCCCAAGAATTTGGGTGTTTTTCTCGCTTTGATCACTAATCTAAGGTGATACACGGTACTACGATTTAACTAAATGCCAATTTCTTCTTGAGATTTACTCTAAAACTTAGAATAAAACACGCATCTCCGTCAGAAGCACGGTAAATTTGGAACTCCATTCGCTGCTACCACATCCCTTGACATAGACGTTAGCTCATATTCTTCAAATTAGCAACTCTCGAGTCGAAAGAAATAGCAAAATCTTCATGAAACGTTCATCAATAACTCAAACTATTAAATCGCTTCCGTGACGTCTTCGACTGTTTGATAATAAAAATCCATTTGATGTGTTCTCATTACGACCTTTCTTGTGCCTCCTTTATTTGATCGAACAAGTCTTTCGTGATTAAAAATCGTCAACGGTAAAACACGAATAAAACACATAAAACTTTTAAATTAATACATTAACCTCTACATCGGCCTCATCAAAGGTGACTCAACATTTAAAAATCGAAATCTTTCAAGAGATCTATCCATTTCCTCGGACGATTTTTGAAACCTTTCGGCTCAAAGGAACACCATTTAGTCGCTTTTCGTTCAAATAAATGATACACTAGGCATCCTCGAGGCACAACATCAAACATTCCTTAAAGAAATAACCGTTGTGAGCTCTAAATCATGAGTAAACTAACTTTTTATCGTGATCCTTCATGTGCTTCAAATCATAGACAACAACTTTATCACTTACATATGGATACAACCACGACCGCATGCTGAAACATCGTAATAGACCATCGTATCTTCTAATCCTTCCATCACCACAAGCGCAGGAGTTTAATTTAGCCTTTCTCTCCATTTGCTGAAATGCAATCCCTGGTTCACTTCCTCAACCAGCTTCACCGTTTCCCGCGTCAATTTGGTCAATAATGAAACGGTTCTTGAAAAGTCACGAATAAAATAACAATAACAGTTTGCCAATACGAAGAAAACTTCAGACCTCAATTGAGTTCCTTGTTGAGTTTCACTCCATCACCGTACTAACCCTTGTCGGATTAACCATATCTCCCCTATTGTTAATAACATGAAAGATACATCGCGCTTCTGATAGCAAAACTTACATTCAGGAAATTTAGTGTAGAGCTTCTTTTTTCATCACGTCTCCACAACTTTGCATGCAATGAGCTTCATATTCAAAATGAACCTTGGAGAAGACGAGTGCGTACTAAAACGATCACAACATATCGAACTAAGGACAACAAACACGATTCAGGAAACTCCTGGAAAACCAAAGACTTGACAACAATTTCAGAATGTTCAAAACAAGCATAAGAAACAACTTTTAGGAACTTCTTCATCACGCGCTTCAAGTAGACAACAATCGAAGCGAAGATCTAACTCGGAAAATCAACTTCTTGTAATTGCTCGAATAAATCACCAATTTACCGGAACGATTACTTTATTAAATTCACAACGTTCTATACGCATTTGTATACTATCGTATTGTTCATATCGACTGAGTAGATGCACCTCACAAGGGAACGATAGGGCAAAAGAATCCTTTTTAAGTTACTCCCGACGTTATTTCATTAACTCTCTCTCTTCTCCAGATGCGCCAAACGATAAAAATATTTAGCGATGGAATTAGCTCGAGTATTATAATCAATAGAAAATTCGGGTTGCCGTTCACGGATAACTCCCGGCAATTTTAACAGAAGCAAAGACATCCTGGAATTGCAACAACCACAAACGCTACATTCTTCAATTCTTGAGCTCGATAACATAAACAAGAATAACCAGAATTCAAGAGACGATATCGATGGAAATGAACAAAAGTATAAGAAAATTCATCGTCTGCTTCTATCGTCGCGGATAAACGTATCTCCCCCACTCGGAGTATTCTAATAGTCCGCTCTCTTGTCACAGGAAGTATATACACTACGACGAACTTGCCAACTCCAAAATGCAAACCATTAACTCACGTGACACGCGCAATACAACTACCAAGACTAAATAGAATAAAACCGACATCCACGATAGCCGAATCCTATCCTACACGTATCACATCGATCGTAAAGCATCTCGAAAGGTAAGGTCCTATACAAATTGACCTATTATTACTAGAAATGTCATATTATGTCCATTATATAAGGGATGATGACGTCAGGATAGGAAGGGCCTTATAAAAATTTAAAAAAAAACCTTTCACCAAATATGGTGCACTTCATCTGGTCATCATATAGTTAAATTAGTTACCGATAAAATAAAATAAAATAAAATAAAATAAATAAAAACTAAAAGAAAAAAGTTGAAGTCAAAAGAGACTAATCGTTTTGTGGAGAGGTTTAAGCCAACGCCAAACCCCTCGAAGGGTTTTACTTTTAAGCCCATCTGCTTGCTTTCACCTTCTGCAACCATCCATCAAAATGGCAACAACAACAACAACGGCAATCAGAAAAGTCAGCCGTCTCGCCGCCACCGCCCACCGTGCTGCGGCGGTTGCATCCTTCTCCACTACCGCCACCACTCGCCGTCACTTGATCCTTCAAACGGCGTCATATAGCACCAGAAACAATACCCCCTTGAACTCCTTCCCACCGACACCACGGTCTCACTTGTTTGATCGGATCACCGGCGTTCAGAACTGCGCCAGGTGTCATGTTGAATCTTATTCAACGGCCACGTCAGCAGCGGTTGATGATCAGAAATACGTCCCTAACGACGTCGTTTTGTATCAGTACCAAGCTTGCCCTTTCTGTAATAAGGTTAAAGGTAATTTTTTTATTTTTTGTTTTTTATTATTATGCTTTGTTTATATATATAGAAATTTTGAAACTTTATTGTATTCAGTGAAAGATTTGGGATTGCATTTTGTAGAAATTATATGATTTATTGCGTTTGAAAAGCGTAAATAATTTGTATAAAAAAGGTGTATGAGGAGAAAGTACATAAAGAAAAACCGCAGTTTTGAAAAAGCAGGTTGGGACATGCTATTTCAAAGTGCAGTTTTGAAAATGCAAAATCTGTTTTAAAAACGCAATCCCAAATAACCCTAGGGTAAAATTCAACCGAAAAACATGTAATCGTATGTTTACGGGGAAATTGCATTTTGGGGTAGCATGATATACGCATTTCTTCATATTTAGGTTACTTTCTTTCTATTTGCGATTGCTTATGTATGATGGTTAAGCTACGTTGTGTGAATAGCTATTGATTAATAACTTGGAGATTTTTCTCTTACTATTTTTTACAGCATTTCTTGAATATAATGATGTTCCCTACAAGATTGTGGAGGTCAATCCTATGAATAAAAAGGAAATTAAATGGTCTGGCTACAAGAAGGTGCCGATTTTGATGGTGGATGGTGAACAAATGGTCGAGTCTTCAGGTTATTTACTTATAATGTTTTGTGTTTATTTAGTTTATAGCTAAGTTTAATCTGTTTAGTTATAGTTGTTCGTAACACGTAAAGTTATTGTTGAAGACTATATCAATTTGTGTTGGCAGAAATCATTGATAAAATGTATCAAAGGATGCATCCTGATTCTGTTTCTGAAGATGAAGAAACACAGAAATGGCGTAGGTATGACCGTTTTTTACGTTAGTACTGAACTGGTGAAATCTCTGTTGGAAGACTTTTTCGTTTTTGAGGACTGGGAATTGATCTTTGGTAAGTTCATAGATTGCTTATGCCTGAAACTTTTGCTGTAGGTGGGTGGACAATCATTTGGTGCATGTCTTATCACCAAATATATACAGAAGTCCCTCTGAGGCTCTTGAATCATTTGATTACATCACTACCCATGGTAATATTTTTTTCAATTACTAGCGTCTTTATGTTTAAAGCTACTGATATATGCTTATGCAGAGGAACGCATTCATATATCTTTATTTGAATTGTATTTTAGTTAGAGTATTTTAACCAAATGGAGCTCGTTAGTAGAACCAAACAGTGAATATCTGATTGTATTGAAGTTACCGCAAATCTTCTTTTTGTTGTATACTTCTACTCTTTCTAGATATTGTGAGGTGGTCACGAGTTTGGGTTACTTCTGGGCTACTCTCAATAGGTGGCTTTATTCTATATATTCGCAAAAGTTATTGGTTATGTAAATTTAGTTGCAATTGAAATAATTACGCTAAATTTTGCTCAAGTTACTAGTAGTAGATCTACATGTTACCAGTCGTTTAGATGAATTTGGAGAAATCTTTGGAACTTCTAAGACATTATGAAGGATTGTCCATGTTTTCTCTTGAGAACGCTTATTATGTTGCTTAGTAAGACATCATTTAGTTGTGCAGTTAACACAAGTTCGTCATTTAAGGGCCCATTAAATCATTTCCATGAACCACCATTATGTCATTAAGGAAAGAAGTGTCAAAGGGGCATTTTAAACCACAATAAGGAAAATGATGGAATGTGTTTCTTTTGGGTACTTATTAGATGCCCTAATCGTGAAGATGTATCCATGAAACATCAGTAACATGGTCCTTTTCATGGGCATATAATATAGAACTATAACTGGAACTGTGCCATGTAGCATTACTGAAGAGGGAGAAGACGGTGGGCAGTGCAGCGGCCGTTCAAGTACTGTGGTTTAGCAATGGAGATTCAGTGGTTTTTGGTGACAGGGAGAGTGTGGTCCTGTTTTGAGAGTTTTGAGAGGGATATGGTGTCTGTATGTGTTATTGTGTTTATGAATGTGTAGAAGAGGAGGGAAATGGGAGAAGCAAAAGGTGAGAATCGTTTAAAATGGAGCTTTTGATTGGTTTTCCGTGATGTTAAAAAGTTAGGTAGGGAAAATAGTATGGATAATTACGGGTTTCATGGTGTAACTGGCATGAAAAATTAGCCACGCAATCAGAATTAAAAAAAGCGAGTGATTTAGAAATAATATATTAGTTAAAGGACTTTCTTGCTTATTTTTTTGCACCAAATTGTGCCCTTTAGAATCAATATCATATCATCATTAGACGTTTCGTTTTATCTTAACAATTCTATTCATAGTCGGAACACAGAATTCAAGAACTGTAACATTAAAAGCTTAACACCCTCTCAGCAATAAAATTATGTTGATTCGAAATAATATACTATTGCAGGTAATTTTAGCTTCACTGAAAAGCTGGTAGCAAAGTATGGTGGAGCTGCAGCTATGTATTTTGTATCAAAGAAACTGAAGAAGAGACATAACATTACTGATGAGCGAAAAGCCTTGTATGACGCTGCAGAGACATGGGTTGATGCTTTAAAGGGTAGACAGTATCTTGGTTAGTTCTAATTCATTCTAATACTTTTTTAAACTTATTTGCTATAATCTCAGACGTGCTAATGTCTACTTCATTTACTAACAAATCGCTCAATTAAGGTTAACAAATATAATTCTTTTAAAAATTTTAAAAAAGAGAATGGTCAAGCGGGTCGAAAGTCACACAAAGTGTATATTCAGGGCATCAAACTTCCTAAAGTATTTCATCTATATAAAAATATCATTTAAATAATCCAGGTTTGTAAGCATTTTCGACATGAAATTATGAATCGAAAATATGAAAATGGATTGATTGTGAAATCATGGTGTTGAGTAGGAATTTTCCAAGTCAGATGGAGTGATGTGTGTGACCTTCCTAATATTATGCAGGTGGTTCAGAACCAAATTTGGCTGACCTTGCTGTGTTTGGAGTCCTGAGGCCTATACGGTATCTCAAGTCGGGAAAGGATATGGTGGATAACACTCGTATCGGTGAATGGTTCACTAGGATGGAGAGCCAAATGAAGCCTAATCGTGGCACGACCCAAGAAGGAGCATGATTTGTTAGAATCAGTGTCCCTGATGAGTTTTCTATGAGTGAGACATTTTTTTAAGGATACCAGAAAAATAATAATGGTGAATACTAGATTACTTAAAATAATTCCATAGTAATTGAACACATGATAGTATGATACTACTTTCCATCAATTTATAGCATCGGTCTTTGGCCAATTTTCTATTACTATATCGGTTTTGCTAATGACAGCCGTATGGGTTATCTTTAGCGTGCATAAAAAGTTGTACTTTTTTGGGTGGACTTGTTATATATAAGATATCATTTTTTATGTATGTTATAATGAATTATTGACGGGTTGTTATAAGCAAAAATCCTTGCTATATATCCAACATTGAGAGCAGGTATCATGGCTACAGGTAACAATATTTGTTTGTTCAATTTGGACGCAAGGCTAAAGAATATCCTTGTCAATTTTATTTTATTTTCCGCTTTTAAAAGAAAATTAGTAATTTAGTACAAGTTCCATATGAATTGATAATAACATCTATAAAGCACTTACATCCCCTTTCCCTAACAAAATGGTCTATTAAAAATACCTTTAATGAATTAATAAACAAACTCTTACATCAATGACCTATACAAACCGCCGCCCGTCACCATCACAACACCGCCGCATCGCGCAGACATCCATCTAGTCTTTTATAAAAGCATATAAACAATGTTTTAAATTGAAATTTTAAGTATAACAAAATTACTATTTTACCACTTTACCATATCATTTCTATATTTATATATTTATTCTACATAACCATTTCAATCTTAATAAAAAACACAATTTGTATACTCATGTGTTATATAATCTTAAGCAGAGTCATCACTTCTTGCCGAATGTCTTAATTGAAGTTTACGAAAAAAGTTTCAATTGAAAAGTCACTCACAGCCACACGTCGTGATGATACTTCACCGGGCATGATTTCTTTACGGTGTGCGCCCTGGGTACCAAGATGATACATACCAGGGGTTTCTACTTTTTTTTTTAAAAGTATGTTAAAAATTATGAGAACTAATCTAGACCAATCATTTCTTTTTAAATATTAAAATTTTCTTTTAAAATTCAAAGGACATTTTAGTAAACATTCTCTCCTAAATACTTATTAGGATTTAATTAATTTTGTCGGTTTTTTTTTCTACCTTCATTAATTTGGTATTTAATTTATTTCTTTTTAATTATATTTTTTCTACCTGCATTGTTTTGGTATATGAATTTCTATTTTCTACCCACGTACCTACATATTCTATTGCAATATTTACAAGTATTTTTCAATAAGAACAGATAAAAATTATTTAAATAATACCAATGGTTGAAAGATTAGAATAATATATAATCAGTTATGGAAATTAAAAAAAAATACAAAAACAAAAACGTAATTCTCAATAAACTTGAGAAAACAAAAATTTACAGAAATACCAAGTAAATAAACATTGACATAAAGTTGTATACTCGTGACCACTTTTAAATAAAATTTTAATGATGAAGTGTGTACATTTGAACAAATCATAATTCTTTACAAGTTATGTTTTTATGTAAGTCCATTTGAACATTTTGGATTTTAGCCGGTACAAATGAAAATTCATTTTCTCTGACACAAATATGATCATCTGTGAACATTAGTTGCATACACATGTGAACAAATATGAATGTGGTTATTAGTTGTATTCACATGTAAAATGATATTGTTTTAACATGATCATTGATATCACTTTTTTGATTACCGTTATGCTTATGATTTTAAATAATATGACTAAGGGCCCGTTTCTTTTTTTAGTCATTAAGTGCTGAGTGTATTAAGTGGTTGAATGCATAAATAATGTATGTATGTATTAAGTAATAAATAGGTAATTGACGATTATTTTTGTTTATTAAGTAAAAAAAGAAACATGAAAATTGACTTAACGTATTAAGTTCTTAATTATTAAGTCTATTAAGTAAAAAATAAACGGGGCACGTTTTCATTATGTCAACAAATAAAAATCATATTATAATTTTATTTATTTTTTTTACCCAAAAACTTCTTTTTCCTTCTTTGGTAGTTAGAAAAGAAAAGCCCTTCCTTTCCTTCTTTGAATACCACACACATTGCATTATATGAGTTGGGTCCTTTCATCTAAGAGAAGTGATATCAGTACCATAACAAGTGATACATCTAGCACATATAAACATCACTGGCTTGTATTATATGCTGTAAAACTTGTACATAGTGGTAAATTAATTAAAAGTAGTGATACGATTATCATTTCCCTTCATCTAACAATCACTTCAATAAAGAGAAAATAACGGTTCCTAAAATTATCAAACTTCCATCAAAATTTATTAGTTTTCCTTGAAGAACTCATAAAGCTAGCTAAGTCGGATACCCATTCGTTGGAGAGACTCTCCAGACAGGTCGCCGACCGGCGAAGTTATCTCACCAGCATCCACACGTGCACACCACCACATCACCTCATTAAAAATAATATCGTCTCACCACTTAGAAATATGAATTTTGTTAATGACTGCCCTTAGGAATGTCGATAAAGATAAACCACATTCATTAATTACACTCAGACTTTCCTTTTGAATAGAAGATTTCAATTAATACACTTGACTTGTACATTTAATGCAGTCAAACTTTCTTTTTAAATAACGTGTATTTAATGAAATCTTTTATATAAAAGAAAGTCTTGGTACGATTAATGTTTTTTTTTTTGAACATCAAACTTGGGCTCAGGGGTATTGCCTTTACATATACCCAATTCCAATTTCAGAGAAAATCCATTTTGGAAAACCTCTGTCTCCGGTCCTAGAACAATTTTTGCTCACACCAAGATTTGAATACAAGACCTCAAAGTCTCAAGTACCAATCCATTTATTAATACTTAATTATTAATGTTAATATTTATGCTTATTGACAGCCCTTAAGGCTGTCATTAAGAAATCCCTAGAAATATTGGCGCCGTTTGAATATTTTGGTAATTGTGGAGATTGGTGTTTTACGTTGGGCACAAAGTTTAGATTTAAGTTGTTTAGTTCTCATGGAATAGAATACATTTGTTATATATCCATCTGACACCTGCTAGTTTATTTAATTTGGTTTAGCTTATCTTCACCATGCCTGCTTTTGTGGCTTATTTTTGGCTTCTGATCGAGCTTATTTGTCGACGATGAACTCATAAGTTAAAATATAAACCACAAAATTTGCTATTTTTGGCTTCTAAGCTTATTTGTTAACAATAAAGTGATAAACTCATTCGGGAAAAAAAAAATAAATAAATAAAAAAGTTGACTTTTCAAAGATAAGCTGAAAGTAGAAAAGCCTTAGGAATAAGCAAAGTTAAATAGCCGGTGTGCATAAGCATAAGTTTTATTATTATTATTTTTTACTGGCATATTATTTTACTCTTACTCATACATTACACGAATGTCTGGGATGGAACTTAGAACTCTCGAAAACCTCATATTAATCCACCCCAATAAATGTGGGAAATGAGACTCGAACCCAAGTGGATCCTCTCAAGGTCAAAGATCTTACCAATGAGCTACCAACCCCGTTGCCGCATAAATTTTAATTTAAGTAGAAAAGAAAGAATAATGTGAGTGTTAGGGGAGGAATTGAAGTCCAATGTGGCCATTTATATGTCCATCCACGTAGCACGTAATATATGGATGATACAGCACACAATTAAGTTTTAGTAAGAAGATCACAATTTTTTGTTGACAAAATGAGAACTTGGTTCTTTTAATTGATGAAATCAAAACATGGTAAAAATGTTATATTTTTTCAAATTTATACATAGGATAAAAAGTATTTGATTAGTAGATCAGCTATCTTAGCATAAAATCACTCATTATCTTCACCTTTTACATTACCAACGACCTTCATCTATAGTCGGTAGTCAGTGGTGCTAAACAACAACCTTCCCAACTGCATGCCGGAAGTTTTCATTTTATTTTTTACACTTATGTTGGGACCAGGTATTCACAACTAAGATTGAATTAAACAAGAATTTGCAAGAACTGGTTCCATTAATATCAAACAATAATCACTATCATTTGTACAATCGGGGTACACAAAAACTGAAAATGTACTAAGCTATTTATATTTCTGCAATTGGTGGTTATTGTCGAATCGTTATGTCCTCACGAATCGTCGCCATCGGTTTGTCTCTGAGAAGTCACAATAGACATGCTTGTTCCCAATCGTCGTGTTCTATCGGTTCATTTCAAAGAACCGATTCTAAAACTTAACTAATTCCCAAGTTTACACAATAAACCCTTGGACTATGAACTATATACATATATCACCCAAGTATAACTTTTAACTATTACAACTTGAACCCTAAACATTACTAGCAAGATTTAAACAATTACTGAGGGCCAATAACTTACGGGTAATAATTTTGTTTAATTTTGAATTAAAAAAAATCCTAACAGCTACTATATTTATAATCGTCATATTTCATGCTAGTTCCATATTAGTATGGTTTAATCTTATATGCAGAGAGTGTGCCTTCTATTTTAAAAACTTGTTTAAAGTATTATTCATCATATATAGTCTTTTGTTTCTTTACTTTTCCCCCAGCTTTTCCAATATTACCTGACTACAAGAAAAAGATATGCCCCACATGTCTTCACCATTGTCGTCACTACAAAATAAGGAAAAAGCATTTTGCGACGAGTCGTTGAAGGTTAGTTTGACTGTTAAAGTAAAATAAAAAAACAGTAATTTTTGTCGTTTGGTAGACATTTCACGACGACATAGTGTCGTCACCAAAAAAAAGTATCCTATTTTGTTTTTCTTGTAGTATTTGTTACCGATCGATCATAGATCAAATGGTACCATCACCATTCTCTTAGGTCCTCCATATGAAGCCCTTAATCGAGGGTTTGAATCTTGCGAGCATTATACATGTGGGATTTATGATAAATAGATGTTTCACCGATGCAATAACAATTCAGGTGGTTGTGAACGGGTACCGCTAAGATACTGGGGACCAGAGGGTTCCTTCCATCTACTTTACTTTTTGTTTTCCTTGTAGTATTTGTTTGTAACACAGAAAATTGCAGCACTTGAAAAACATATATTTACCAACTAACATGAAAACCTCAAAGAATGTTAGGTTGCGTTTAGTTGTAGAAAATGTTTTCTAAATTTCCATTTCTAATTTTCTAGAAAATGGAAGGGGTCCCCATCTCTAATAAACAAAATAAAAATTTTAAAACGTGTTTGTTTTCCAAATTTATGTTATAAAAATAAAAAATGATGTTTTCCATTTTCTTCAAAAACTTTTCTAGAAAACTTTAATTTGATCACGTTCTCTGTTTTTCATACTTTATTGGAAAAAATTTCTAGAAAACAAAGGATGTTTTATACACTAAACAAGACCTTTATATTTATATATAGGTTCTGGTTAAAATAAAACAAGTATTAAAGTAAAACAAATAAAACAATCATATTATGTTAACTAAAAATCATTGTG
>JAOEHQ010043037.1:0-22974 GCA_025447715.1 Asclepias incarnata | reverse complement strand
CCCCCCCCCCCCCCCCCCCCCCCCCCCCCCCCCCCCCCCCCCCCCCCCCCCCCCCCCCCCCCCCCCCCCCCCTAAAAGGAATATTATACAACAATATTAAATGTCAGTACAAGTAATGCGACACACTAGTTCATACATACGACATGCCATATGTATGTAATCAAGCCAAGCCTAATCTCAACCTAGCAAACACGAATGAAAAAAACATTACATAATAACAGAAGTAAGAAACTAAACCAACAAACAAACCGCAAAGACCACTCAAATGTTAGTAATGTTTCATAGTTGTAATGTAATGTACGTAACATTATTCACAAGTTGTTCAAACCACGTCACCCAAAAGACCTGGCAACTCAGTTTTCACACCTAAACTACCAAGTTACTTTAAAAACGAAGTTTACTCAACCATAATTAAGCCTTTTCCAACTCTAACTTCTTTCTCCCTGTCACATTAGCATCACATCATCTCTTTCTTATTTCATATTTCAAAAAATACCACCAACAACCATACCTCTTATTCCAAAAAATATTTTTTTATTAAATAAAACAAACAAAACTTTTCATTTTTTTGATTGGTTGAAAAGGTAACATGGACCCATCCCAATCCCAACCTTCTCTTTCTCAATTTTCTCACCAGCAAATTTCTTATCTTTTTCTTGAGAAAACGAGTGAAAAAATTCCACTCCCTACCACATTCTGAGAAATCGAGCAAGAAAATATTGAGAAAACCAAGCGTTGGATACAGTCTAAGCACACCATTTATTAAAATAAATTAACCTTTTCCCATATAAAAACTACCAAATTCAAATTAAATAACTAGATACACCTATATGAAACAATCAACACTTACCCGTTTGTCACAAAGTCAAGATACAACAAACATTGGTACTACCATACTTGATTTCATCACAAACAAATAACATGTTCTAGCAAAAATGCACAAGTACGCTGTATTTTTCAAGATCAGATGACTATGGTGGTTCGTTTTGCATTTGCATAATCGTCCAAAATCCCACTTTCTTGCAAACTCTAGCGTCTCTTGACATTTTCACAAGAACAATGGTTAGTTTGCAATGAAACTACAAGTAGATAGTTCAAAAAGTTAACACCTCCCCCCCACCCCAAAAATAAAATAAAAGAGGGCTAATCTCCTTTTAACACTTTTCTCTCTCTTAATTTACACCATCAATCCACCCATCACTAATCCAAAATTATCCAGCTCTTAATATTACAAGAACCACAATTGATCTATTTCCCCTGGCACCAACCTTCTTCATTCGCTCTTTTCATAATCCTATCATACATGAGTCCACACGTTACTGTTGTCTTTGTAGGTTGTAGTTAATAGCTTGAAGATGATTGGATATATTAGCTTCTAAAGAAACCCGACTGTATGATCAAGCTTTGCACATACAAGGTGTTAAAGGGTTCTCCCAAATGTCATAGTTGGGGAACGTTGCCTCTGGAAGCCCGGTGCGGGTCTGGTGAGTCATGACAACATCTTCAACAAAGGTGGCCCAACCCATATAGGGATCACCTAAAGATTTGGAAAGCAGGCCTTTATCGGGTTTTATCGATTTTTGGCGGTGACCCATGTACCTTCTTGCACCAATTATTAATTTTGCAAAGTTGCCTCCATGGGTCATCACAAAAACGTCTGATTTCAGGCACACCAAGAAATCTAAGGCAGCCAAGCTTGTGACATGCTTTCTAAAACCGTCTAATTCGTCTTTTGTTGTCAACTCCTCCTTTGTTACCTGTTACAAACCCCCTTAAAAATCAGGAAATACCAGAGATGGTAATTTCAGCCCATTTGCTTATGAGGTTGATTTAAGTTTTACTATTATTTCTAATGGGTCACAAGAGTAAAAGTAAACAATTAACGTAACAGGAAACAGGTCATATGGGTTGAAGAGGCCGAAAGTCACACCCAAAGTGTATTATTATTGATGAAGAAAACAACCTAAATCATTTTATCAGAGATATTAAATTATCATCAAAATGACGTAACTTTTGTAATCATATTTGGACATTCAAACTATGGACAATGTGCTTTTAGGTCAACCAAACCCATTTTGACCCATACATAAAATTATCCTCACTAACACATTACCCAACCTGCCCATTCCATCTCTAAATAATCCACTTACGATGTTGAATGTAATTGTTAGATGATCATGCATTGTCTTAAAGTTGGATGGAACTCCATGGGATAAGGTTGAGAAGAGGTTCTTACAAGATTAGGGAACATGTTCCTAAGTGGAGCCATGCGGTTCTGCCCACCATAGACCTGGCCAGAAGCAACATATATTTGAGTTTCTTTTGGATATCCCATTGCTCGGAGCATTACTGCCACTTCCCCAGGCTCGAGAGGGCATCGTCCTTCTTTCCTTTTCTGTAGGGCAAGTGGCCATAAATGTGAGCCATCCTGCATCAGAAACCCTTTTGTTAATCCAATTTCCTCTAACAAAACTTCTAATTTCAGTATCATGACATTATAGCCATAAGCATTGACAGACATCCTAGAGCAATCACTAGAGGTGACACTGTCGACCAATCACCAATTTACCTAAAAGTGGATCAATTTGTGTGGTACAAGAAAAACTGGTAAAAAAAAAAAGAGAAAGCAGGCTAAAATGGAGACAGATTATGTTGGTTGAAACTCAACCAAAGCATTTTCAAGTGAACTCATAAATCGCTTTATAGAAAGAAATCAGTTTATTATGTAAACAATATAGTTTTAGAATTTAATTAAATACATTATGTACTAATAAAAACTAAACACTATGAACAAAAAGGTTTGAATCGCCTGAACGAAACTGGCCCATACTAAAAAGCGACCGGTTTTGACTCATTATACAATCCACCCAAAGTTTGCCAGCTCTAGCTATTACTTTAAGGTATTGTACGTTTCAATAGTCACGTGATCCCAAAAACTTAAAATGACATCTGACCTTGAACCGCCTAGGCCACTCTTTTAATCTGTATAATCCCATCAAAGCTTTCTCTGCCCTTGTCCCCACAAAGTCACAAAATGAAAGTCCTACCATTCCTTTCTCAAATCTAAGATGAAGAGCCCTGTTGGGAAAGATACGGTTGCAAATCTTTAGGCAGTTGAGAGTTTCAAATCACAGAATTATGTTGCACCAAACTTAACAGGGTGTTTGAATGTACGATTTAAAAGTGATTATATGATTGTCTATAGTTAGAATCAGATAATCGGTTGTAGGAACACAGATGATAGAAGATAATATTTAAATGTGCTTTTGTTGTTTAAAGTTGTAAAAATCATATGTTTGGCTGTTTAACAAAACAGATTATTTTAACCGACAAAATAACCAAAAAAGACATTATTGTCTTCAACAAATCTTGTTGGAAACGATGGATAAATGACTAAAAAGGACACTATTGTGATTTGTGAAGCCAAAAATAAGTTTTTTTTTTGTCCAGGGAGCAAGTCTGCAATTAAGTTTAAAAATGGGTAAATAGGTAATTTTATTTTATCCTTGAATAAAAAGGTTTGTTGCAGTTAGTATGATACTGATGATCCAAAACTGATTACTTGACCCCTGCAGAAGCAGACAATCAGAAGCAGAACCGGTTTATACAAACACTTAAAAATCTAATTATTGTGACTTTTAAGTCACAATTATCAGATAATCAGTTTCAAAATGCAAAACAAAACACCTCATGGAAAGTTGGCAACCACTTGAACACACTTACATAAAAGGATTTGAACTGCCAGTTCGATTTCTCATCCTTGCTACGAGTTGATTAGCCATTTCATCGATCTCAGGAAGAAACTTGAGAGCATGATAGTTCACCCTGCACCTTAACCTATTGATTTCTTGAGGGACATTATCATAGCTGGACAAGAACAAACACATATAAGGTTACGAATTAATGAAAGGTATTTCTCATTTCAATACATCAGAAGAAGATGTTCCATAACATACCCAAGTCGATCCACAAAAGGCTTTAAGGCCATTATCTTCTTCTCTTTGATCCGTGGTAAGACATTGTCAATGTAGAATTGCGCGGGAGCATACTTGGGAATGTTTTTCACTGTTCGTCTATAACAAAAAACTTCTTAGCAAACCGCATCATGCATTAACATTGTGGTGTCGAAGAAATATCAAACCATTGAAGCATAGACAGCTAAGTAGGGGTAGGAAATGAATGGGTCAAATAGGTTGAAGTACCCCAAAATGAATTGTAATAGCAGATAAACTACTGAATGCAATTATTCAGACAGAACGACAGATTGATATTGTAACAATATATTTTTCTGTAACAATATATTTTCCCACCTCTACAACCAACAATTTACGGACTATATTCAGGACGTGCACAAATCGGCTTGAAAAAACATTAAACCTCAATGATATTTAGTTCGGGTGCAAGTGTATGTGTAGAGAGAGAATGAGATTGAACCTTATGCTTGTGAACAGTTCTGACTTGTCAGTAAACCACGATGGAATATCACGAACAATTTGCACATCGTCCTTCAAGTAGTCAATAAAATGATCCACATCAAATATATCCTCGAACTTTCTGGGAAAAAGAATGATAAGATCATTAGCAAATATAGAAATCAAGAACAGGCTTAGTATATAGAACACATAGGTATGACACATGGTGCTATTGCAACATTACACATCACCAAATACACGACCTTGCTTCCAAGAAAACTATGTAAATCCACATTCATGATAATATGATATTCACTTGTCAAACTTTTATCGCACCCGGATAAAGCATAAAGTTTTCTGTTAAAGATAACTCACGTTTGGTCTTTCCAGATCTGGTCTTGCTTTAACACTGGCAGAATAAGAGTGGCGTTCATGATTTTGGCAACTGCAACGGCATTGCATATCTACATGAAAAAGACATATTATGGTACTGTACCAATTAGTAGTTGGGAAAGAAAGCTTGTCACAGCCAGTAATACAATGGCAAGAATATAAAGTTAATACTTAATACTTGCTCATCAATTATACCAGTACATTGCTTGGTTGCAAAAAAAAAGGGACACTAACGGGTAAAAAATGTAAATATGTTCAGGGTGCATATCAAATGGACCAGATGACATCACTTTGATGGAAGTGGTTACTAGGAACTATTAAAAGGTTTTTGATCATGAAGAATGTTTGCTTTTGCTAACTTGTATGAAACTTTAATTTGTAAACTATCACATCCACGAGCTACAGAGACTGATATAAAACCAAATAATTCTAAATAATGCATATGTTCGTCCTTCAAAACAGTGTACAAAGAGAAGTTGAGCTATAAGGTTACATTCGAAAAGTTAACTTAAATTTTAGACCAACTGTAATTGTAAGATAAAACTGCAGAAGGTACTGTTCAGTACATGATGGATTGCAAGAACTTGCAGAAAAATTAGCATAAATCTTAGGTCTGTATACGCTTACGGAAGTGCTAGATTACAATAAAAAGAGAAAACATGCAAGGACATGATTACAGGTTTACAGTGATGTGAAAAATTGTAAGAGATCCATCCAACATCAATTATTAAAGAGTTATATAGAATAGAACATACAGCAATTCTTTGTTGATTTAGCCCACCCTCCGCATGAATAAAAATATATCCATTTGTTTCATTTGCCTCAGGAAGATCTGCAAAGAACCAAGAAACAAAGACCGTGTGAGAATGATCAGTAAGAATGCCATATATGATCTTACAAACTGAAGTTACACTAAATGTTTTGCTTATTCAAAGGAAGATGAGAGAAGGCCAAAATTAAGTGAACTATAAATACTTCCTACAAAGCTGATATGAGAAACACCCAGTTAATTTCAAGTAATCATGCATGAATGGAATAATACATAGAGGCCTTCAGTGACGGTGTTAGAGCAACCGAATGAATCATGTAAACTCATTTACATAGATATGAAGTAAATTAAAAGGTTTCCAAGAAATTGTCTAAACAACTGGGTATCATATGCTCAATGCGAAGAACATCTTCTGGCATTGCACGTACATATGGAATTTCCATGATTATTAATGGGAATTTCAAGAATATTAGAACTAACTGAAAGTTGAACCCAAGGAATTGAAGAGTTACCAAATCATAGATGAAATCACATAAAGGTTAAGTCACTGAACACCGAAAGTCGGGAATCTATGTTGACACTGTGTGCAAGGAGTGAATGAATATTTAACTATATTAATTGTCAAATTTGAGAAACAGAGAAAAGATTTCATAATATGTGAGGTTGCTACTTGATCCATTGGCTCATTAAGAATAAAGTGAATCTATTCTAACATCCATGTAAATGTAATTGGGGGAGTTCCCACAAATGATGAACCAAAAACTATAAAATGTATCATTTCCTCAAGGGGATAACAAAATGAAGAAAAAAAAAACATACTTAAAAAAATCTTCTTGTGTTAGCCATCGGTTTTGTAAGTCAGGTTTGTTTTCTAGCGGTCTGTATAACAATCTATCCTAACGAGAGTCAAGTATCTGACTTTACCTGAAACTGCACCGATGCGTCTTTCGGCACATGACTTCCAAGAAGTAGTGGCAGATAACGGATTCTCCCACAAAGAAGGTGCCTCCTTCACCTAATGGCAACAAAAACCCAACACAACTTTAAAGCTTTAAATAATCACGATCACATACATTATAACAGCCAAGATACTCCAGTATATAACTTACGTGAGGGCAATGAAGCGTAATGCCATCCTTGGTACACAAGTAAGGTGCATTCTACAAATAATAATTAACATACAATAAAACAAACATTAGTGTTCATTCTTACAAACCAACTATTTACTACACACCGATAACATAGATCCCTAAGATTAATAACATAGTCATTATCATCAACTAAAACTAAACCTCTACATAAGAAATGCCTAATCACTAAAGTAGAATCATCTATCAGTCAGATATGTATATTTATATACATGTAAAACTTACAAGATGAGTAATGAGGGAATAAGCGGAAAACAATCCAGCAAAAGCGAGGAGAGTGGAGAGTAAAAGCAAGATCTTAAAATGAGTATAAATATAAACCCTAATTACACCGCTTTCATCTAATAACTGTAAATAATTATTATTTGAAAATAATGATCGGAATCGATCTCTAGGGTACCGATCTCGACCGCCATCATCATCGTCGTCGTTGTTAAAATGAGATGGATGTGGATGTGATTCTGTTGATGATGATGATAATGATAATGGTGAAGTAACGTCATCACGTTTTCTAGGTGAGGGTGTTGGTCTGCCGCCGATAGAGCTTGAGTGGCGGAGCTCCGCCATGGCTAGTCGTTTCGGACTATAGGCCAGTTCTTGACGGGTTTTTGTTTGTTTGTTTGTCTGTTTGTTTGTTTACTCGCTGCTAGATGTGCGTGCTGTCTACTGTCTGTCTCTCCACTGTTTTGCACCCCTTGTATTTTTTTCATTTTGAGGGGATTTTATTGATATTAATTAATATTGACAAATGAATGAATGATCGGTACATTTATCCCTAAAAATTATTAAATATACACATCACATTTGGATTTTCGGAAGGTAATGATTCTTACACAAATTTTTTTTTACCATATACAAAAATATATGCATTATATAGCTGTACAATACAACCATATGATGCATATATTTTTGTGTATAGCAAAAATATTTTGTGCAGGGATCACCTCCTTTTTCGGAATATGAGAGCAGCACCTAAACTGGGTCTACTCATAGTACGTATGTTTTCCCCGTTAATATTAACTAGTGAGATACACTGCTTGTTGTTGCGGGTATTAGTTTTCTTTTATAAAAACAATGTCACAACCACAACCATATTATTTTAGATATGTTTAATCAACCCACAAATCTAAACTACTTTATAAAGCATTTGCAATATGTCTTAAAATTTAAAAATTTTAAGAACATTTTAAATATAGTAAGTCACAAATAATCATGAATATACAATTTATTCAATTTAATATTAATAAAGTTGTCCACAATAATAATATAATTTTTTTTTTGATACTAAAATTTAAATTTAAAGATTTGTTTTACATCATCATTGGTCACCGATGATCTATCACTAGAACCGAACGCCACCACCCTTAGTTTTGTCGTTACGTTGAATCTATACAACTCCACGCATTGCGTGGGTACATTTTCTAGTGCTTAATTAAAAGGCTACATCAAAATCTTCCCATCATAAATATGTTTGATCCAAAATTTGTCATACCAAATATAAATTAGAGTTAATTTCATTACATACTCTTGAGGTATATCATATTATCAAGTTTGACCCCTGTGTTATTTTTATATCATTACATACCCATATGGTGACTTTTTGTATCAGCACTCACCCTCACCCTAACACTAAATTAGTGTATCTCCGTTAAGTCCTTCATGTACATTGCACATGAGGGTATTATAATCTTTTTAGCTATCTTCTTCCCAACCTGTATTTATATTCATCTATACATTGATTACATTTTATACTTCTTTTTTTTTTTTTTTTGAAAGGTGAGAATTGCCGTTCTTCGTGTCGCGATTCGACAACGGGAGGTCAAACTTACATTGTCTTAACCGGGTCCGCGCTAGAGAGCTTCCTCGAAGCATACATACCTCTTTAAAACCCTCAGGAGGAAACCCCACAATCTTTCGTCCCTTACGGGATTCAAACCTGGGTAAAACCTCCCCCAGCATGCCTAGTGAAAGAGCTGGTGGCCAATCCTTCTAAGGGAATTGGTTTTATACTTTTTTATTGATTTACGTCTCTCCTATTCTCTCTCATCCTCCATCATTTATCACCATTCATTTTTCATCTTCAATATAATCAAATACAAGATAAATCTCATCCCCATTCATTCTTAACTATGTTAGAACCCGTGTGATGCACGGCTCGGTTATTTGTAATTGTTTCCCGATAAAATATTGAATAAATATATCAATAAAAAGAAAACGAAAAAAAAGAACACGGCCCACTCTACCTCCTTTCCTTCGACACTCCCACACGCGCCGGTTTGTGTGCCGGCCTGTGTGTTGGAGGCCCAATGCGGGCGTGGGATTGCCACGCTCGAGCCAAACACGTCGTGGGCGCTTGTACCATTATAGACGATTTTGATACCATTATAGACGATTTTGATGGTAAAAGTATTTTAGCATGTCAAGTTAGTTGTGGTCCACTGTGTTGTTAAAGATGGTGCAATTTAAGTCGGGGGGCTCAGATGTTATTATTATTATTATGTCAAACAAAGGAAGAGCCCCGCGATCATCATCATCATCATCATCTATCTGCATCTGCATGTAGAATAAAAAAGAAAGAAAATGGGGACAGAAGCGTTAAGGCTGCGAGTGGTGTTCGACGATGTAACAATTCTCAACAAAACACAAAGATCAGATGGAATGAACCGGACATGGCTGCTTCTTAAATCACAACAACATCGCACCATTTCCGATGTCTGCAATCATCTTCTTCACATTTTCAAACTCCATCGTTCTTGCCCAAATGGCATCATCCTCTCTGTAAATCTCTCTCTCTTCTTTTTGGCCCATTTTTTATACTCTATTTTTTATTGTTATTATTATTTTGTAATGTATTTCCTAAAACCCTAATAATATTTTTAGGGTTTTTTGTTGTTTCTTAGTCCTATTCGTTGATTATATTGTTTTATCTTGTCTTGATGAGTGTTTGTTTTAGATTTTTTTTTATAAATTTTTTACTTTTAAGTTCACATTTTTGAAATGCTAATTAGGATGATAGGATAATCCGTCCGTCCCAAACTAAATGTCCATATTTATATTTTTTTTGTATCCGTCCACAATTATTTTTAGTCCCGAAATAAATGTCTAACCCGTACTTTTTTACAAAGAGTTTGATTGGTTAATACTTGAAAAGTGAACACATATTTTGGGACAAAAAATAGTATGTGGACATTTATTATGGGACGGACCGAGAGTAATATTTTTACTAAACTACCTCTAGTACCTTATATGTTTCAAATTGATTAGTGCCCCTTTATTTGTTTCAAATTGGTTAGTGACTCCTTTTATTGTCGCAAAATTAACGTTACTTCTTTATTGCAAAAGAGAACACTAATTGCCCCTTTTAGTCAATTTGCCCGTCGATATATTTTATCATTCATTTGGTTATCGGAAGACTTATAAATGGTAATTTGTGACATGGGTTGAATTTATGTGTAAAAAGGGTAGTTTAGTGTTTGTTGTGTTGTATGAGCTTGTGTAATTGTGTTTTATTTACTTGCAGATGGAGGGCTTTGCATTACCGCCTTTTGAGTCAACTGAAATCTTACAAGATAAGGAAATTATTAGGTTAGTTTAACTGTTTAGTTTCGTATTAACCGTCCTTGGTGCGTATGTAACCGTTGATTTAACATTGCACGGATGTTCTAGTGTGAAAAAGAAAGGCGGGGCCACCATAGAGACTGCAGATGTTGGTAATTTGCTTGATGAGGGTGAAGATGAAGGGGTGGACGCAGGAGGTAATGGTTTGTTACTTTTAGGAAATGATAATAAGGGAACCAGGGACGACCATAATGAATCTGAGGAGAATGATGAAGAACCGTCAGAAGATGAAGAATCACCTGAAGAACCGGTTACTAAGAAAAGAAAAGCCACCACAAATCTTCAGAACTTGAAGTAAGGGCTATGTTCTGTACCTTATCCTTATCTTTTTATGAATATATATTGCACCGAGGCATTTTTGCTGTGGAATTATGGGGGTGTTTGGATATGTCTTTTGAAAGTGGTTATATGATATCGAATAAGTAGAATCAAATAATTAGCACATATCAGTAATGAAACAAGCCATGGAAGATGGTGTTGTACTTCTGCTATTTGAAGTTGTAATAATAAGATAATCAGTTTTTGTCAACTGATTATTTCGATGCCCTAATAATCAGAAGCAAAATATTAAAAGCTTATTGTGATTTCAAGTTGCAGTAATTGGTTTCAAAATTCCCAAACACCTTTACTACAAAATGTGTAGCCTCGATTGGTATTTGTTGCCATCTGTTGCTTGCTTTATGCTTTTTGAATAGCAGGAAGAAGAAACGTTGTTTGGAGGTGTTGGATGATGATGAGGATGACGAAATTGAGAATGTTAACAATAACAATGATGCATCTCATTCCAGAAAGGTCAACAGTAAGGAGACTAATAAAAGTGCTGCAGTAAGTAACAAAAAAGTTAAAGCTGCTCCCAGTTTGAAACGGTAATAATAAGAATATCATTATGATATGTGCACATATTTTATTTTTCAAATTTCTTTCACAAATTAATGATTACAGGAGTGAACAGCTTCAAGAGAATGTTGAAGAAGGCAATCAAATCTCTGCCACAGCTGCTGCTGTTAAAAAGGTTCGTAATAGTGATTTTATGACAGGATTACAAGCTTAATGGTGACAGCAATGATTTCACTTTTTATGGAAGAAAACTGTCTCTGTGTTTGACATTATAAAACTTCTTTTGATATAAGCGTAATTCATGCTTATTATATATTTGATGGTGGTTCTTTATAACATCCAACCTTCCTGTCATAAATGTCTAATGCCCATTAACCTGTTCAAGCAAATTGTTAGATGTCTAGTAGAAGTGCTAGACGGAAAAGGGCTAAAAGACAATGGATGCAAGAACTAGCTAAAATAGGAAAGAAGAAGGTAATTTTTTTTGCTAAAATTTTTCTGAAAGAATATCCATAAAGGTTGCATTAATTTATAATTACATATATGGTAACTAGAATGTGCAGCCACATCCTTATTCAAAGCCTGAAGTAACTAAAGCTGAAAGCAAACAGGCTTCTAAAACCCCTGTGCAGAATGGTCGGCCAAAGGGACTAGTAAGTAACAAATTGTGCAGTAAACTTCTTTAACTTAAAGTATCAATATCATTAACAAATTGAATTTGCAGCTACACTGGAAACAGGCTTCTAAAAACCCTGTGCAGAATGGGGATGTGGGCCCCGTTGTAAGCAGGCCAGGACATATTCGTTTTGAACATCTTGATGAAGGTATATGCTATATTGTACCATAAATATGTGTGCTAAGTATGTTGTATCTTAAATATTAATGTTATTGCAGAGTGCTAATTTTCATTGTTCTTGTTTCCTGCAGATCAGCAGCCTACAAAACAGACCATAGTTTCAAATGTATGTGTGCCGCAATAAAACTCTTGTTAAGCTGTCACGAACATTCGTAGTTGATAATTTTGTCTGTACGTTGGGGATTACAATTTTTTGTTTTGATAACAAACACCTAAATGGGAACCAAGGAAGCAAGAAACTCGCAAAATTATAACATAACTTAACAAAACATAACACAAGCATAACGTGATTAGTTATCCCTACTGCTAGATAACTGTAGCTCTTGACCAAAATTGTGATCATCGCTGTTTGTTGTTTGCAACATTTGATGGGTGTGCCACTTCTATTGTTACATTTTGTTTTTCCAAATAACTTGTTATGCATGACAGTGTAGTACATATACGATAATATAGTCTGCAATCAAGTTTTTGTTATATACTTGATTAGGTATTCTGTTAACCTGATAATACTGGAGTTTACATCATTAAAGCCGAAAAGAGTTGCCTGTATTTATTGGATAATATGATAAAGTCACAAGTTTCTCAGATTCCGAGGTTTTATCGCTTTGCATTCGAAGTAACAGAACTTCATCATTTTTGCACCATTATTTGGTAACTTTAGCTTGCTAGTTTCTGGCTAATAACCTCCGTGCTTCAGGGAACTATACAGTGGAATGGTAGTAGCAGCAAGAGAAGGGGTCAAAAAGGGGGTAGAGAAAAGTTTTATAATTCTCAAAGGAATGACCGTAAAAGATTAAATACAGAATCCTTCAAAATGTTGTTCAAAGATACTCAAGTACCCATAATTGACCCCAATGATTTTGACAAGCTTCCCCCTTGTTGTGAACCTAAGGTTTCTCTCTCTCTCTCTCTCTCTCTCTCTCTCTCTCTCTCTCACACACACACACACACACACACACACAGAATCACTGTAGAAATGCATGATTATATTCTCTAATTTGCAGGAAGGTGATGTGATTGCATATCGTCTCCTTGAGTTGAATTCTTCATGGATTCCTGAGTTTTCCTCCTACCGTGTAACGTTTTTCTCACGATCAATATTCTTCAAAACCTCTATATAAGCTAGACAGCTAGTCACTGTTTTCTTTTTTGGGTAAAGGTTCAATATATATTGCAGGTTGGAAGAATATCATATTATGATGCCAGGGACATTGTTCTGATTCCAGTGACAGAATATCCTATTGATTCTGATAAGCTCAATGAAGATGGGCCAAATGGCTCTCTTTATGGAGAAGATGGTACTTTAGAGGTAGTGAATCCTTTTAGCATGCGCTGTGTTCTCTAGAGGTGGCAATTTCTACCCATTTACATATGGGTTGATATGGGTTATGTTTTATGTTTAATGGATTTAATGTGATAAGTTATAGGATCTAGCTAAAACTGAAATAGGTCGAATGGGTTGAAACTTGAAAGTCACCCGAAGTTAATCAAATGCATGAAAAACTTCTAAATCAATTCATTTAACAAGGCTAAATTACTCTTGCAAGATATTTTTGTAAAATATATATTTAGCAATAATATTTATTTTATAAAATACCAGAAAATGAATGATGTGTTTAGGGGTCAGATCAACTTTTCAAGGCGGTACTTAAAAGTTTTCCGTTATTTACCTGCCTGTTTTGCCACTTATGGTGCTCTCTATCTCTTTCTTCTGCTCTGTTTATTCTGCTAGTATAGTGCCTCATTTGGTTCCCAATCCCTTTGGCATGCACAAGAAGTATGCCTAATCTTCAAATACTCAAAGTATCTCTTTTGTGCAGATAAACTATTCAGCTCTTGTTGATGTCCGCAACCTGAAGCAATATGAACCAGATGCTACAGAAGCAGCGAGTAACGGTGGTAGTCAAACCCCCCTGAGTGTTGACAAGGATGCTGCAGCCAACTTAGTGTCTAACAGTAATGACAACAAGATAGAAGCCTCAAAAGACTCCAATCCAGGTAAATTTTGTATATTGTCAATTGTTGTACACTGGAGATATCAACTTTGGGTCTTTGACCAACTGTTGGACTATCAAATTGATAGTTAAAAATTCATTCATTCGTAAGTTTTATCCAAGTTAGATGATGAAGAAGAAATGTCATCTTGAAGTGAACCCTACAAGAAGTGACAATGATAATACAAGCTTTACGAGGTTGCAGTATAATGGATTGTGTAACTGTGTATGAGTAGAAATAATGAAATATTAGATGTTTAACAGTGGAAATGGTAAGCAAGACATCTAACATAGAAATAGGGGTTGGATTGATGTATTTGTTTGAATGCCATAATACACACACATATATGTGTAAGAAACTGACAGTGTATGCTAGCAAGAAATAATTGTCTGCATGCATTGTATAATATGCTGTTGTAGTTTGCTAGCTAACTTTTGAAGGAACATATCATATTTGCTTATAGACGAGAACATAGAACTTTATAGTGTCATTGCCTTCACTCAATATACACATTCCTTAGTAGCACATGGTTAGTATTGTAGCAAATGATGATGTACTGCTATAACTAACTAACAACCTAGTGTTACAATATTCTTTATGATCGAGGTTTCACTGTTTTCTTTTACGTAAATGGAGAAATATATTCATTCAGATTTTATACTCACTGAAAGTTGAGAAACATGTTACAAGCACTTATATATTCTTGCTGTCATATTGACCATTGTTAGGAGATGGAGAAGTAACCCCATGGGATCGGTTCAGCAAGGTAAACCACGTGGTCAACCATTCGAGTATGATAGTTTCTGTAACGAACCCATGTTCATATGGTGCGGCTGGCCCAAGTACAAGTACAGCTCCAGAAGCTAATAGAGCAGAGTCATCCGAGGAGAAAGACGGGCAAAAGGGAAACTCTTTGGACCCATGGTTGAATGCAGATAAGCCTGAGCCATCTCAAGAGAAAGCAGCTAGCTGGACAGATATAACGAAGACAGGTCCCTCTGAGAACAATTGTGAAACAGGCAGTTCCTGGGGAAGGCCATGGTCCACATTTGTAGTTTCGAGGGGCAGTTCTGTCAAACAGCCGAACCAAGAAAATAACTGGCAGTTGGGAAGTTCTCGTGGCAATGGGAGGCCATGGTCACGTGGTGCTCCACGAGGCCGTGGACGTGGCCGTGGTCGCGGTCGAGGGCGAAATGGTAATATGACGTAATTTAATGGTTGGTTTGAGAGAAGTATAACTGAGGCCGAGCCTATGTTTGTTTCAAGATATTTGGAAGCTATGGCTATTTTGAGGTATGAGATCCAGCGCCCTCTGGAATATGATTATGTAATGTAAAATTATGCCATGTTATCTTAGCGAATTCTAGGCTTTGGCTATCAAGTTTATTTGTCTAAAGGTTGGTTTATCAGTAGGCAGTGAAATAACTATATTATTCGCCTCCATGCCACCATTAACTGCCAACTCTGATTTCCCAGTATATATGATTCTGGATAGACATTATTATAATTACTGCAAAAATATTGATAGCTATATTGAACGTAGAAGATACTAAAATAAATACATTTTAAAGTTAAACTTATGATTTTGGAAGTTGAAACGTGAGTTATTTCTATTGGTTTAGAATAACTCGAAACTGTACAGGATTTCACATAATGAAAAAATGAAACCATTTTCATAGGATATCCCTTTTGCCTTTTCCTTGATTCATCCATTCTGATCTTTCCCTGTTGTGTTTTGGAATGAGAAGCAGTGAAGATGCTTCCATAGTTGATCCGGTTCCTCGCCTTCTCTGACTATCTGTTTATTACATAGAAAATATTCAGCAATATAATCGAGTGTGCAATAAGCCTAACATTTATAAGCTTTGACTGCTTTGTGATTTGACATATTACCTGAACAATAGAGCTGGTTTCCAGACCTTTTTTAACAAGGAACTCCTGGCCAACCATTTGCCATTTGATATTGTCGTCCCCATTGATACCCAAGACGTCACGCCCCACCCAAACATACAAAACACCCACAACTGAAGTTATGTACACACCTCTAGAGTCAGGAATACCCGAACCACCTGTCTGGACCTTCTCCATATTAGGCCACTGATAAAGAAAACTCCCTTTGTGGGGTTCATTATGGTCATTATTTTGTACCCGATTTTCAGCTTCAAACATAGACTCCTGACCATCTTCATCTGGTAAACTCTCTTCTTCAGCATCTTCCATGCTCTGATCCTCCAGGGAAAATGACCAGGTTCTGACTAGACCCTTGGGGATCTCACTGGCTCCACCAGCAGAAGGTGAAATCTCTCTGGATTTGGGGTTAGTGTTTAGATTGAGACTAGGATCAGAGGCTTCCAATACGGATAAATCAGACCAGTTAGATGATGTGGGTGAAAACGAGAATGAATTCGAGTAGTCAGATGTTGAAGGTGAGATTGACGGAGATGTATTATCAAATTTTCTAGGATCTTTAACAAGAAATGAAGAAAATGATTCAGGTGACATGCATTCAGATTCATCATCTTTATTTCCCATCTTGATCCAATTTTGACCAGCTGATATGGCTGAAAAAGAAGAACAAGAATCTGGAGAATCACAAGGGGATTCAACTTCTTTTGATGACGTAATCAACTTCTTCATGACCCCATTAGCAAACTTCCTTCTCAATCTTTCCCACCCACTTCGTCTCGCTGGCAAACACATTTCAGAATCATTTCCCGATATTGAAAAAGGCGGAACCACTCCGCTATTTGCCGCCTTAGCAAAAACTCCGAAATCTATGTCATAGTCGACAACTTTCCTTTGACCAACAAGACCTCTATCTCCTATTAACTGTTCTTGATGTTGATCATTCCTGAGTGCATTCCAAAATTCAATTGGTTCTTCACCTTCTTTAATGGTCAATGCTGGACCGTTGGCCTTCTCATACCGAATTACCTGCGATGCTGCTAATTTTGCACTTTCATGCATTAGCAGATCACAGTTCTTCCCTATCCACACATAAATAGCAGAAGGAACATTAACAATAAACGCCCCACGAGAATCAAGGGCCGTTGCATTAGGTTTAGTCAATAGTTTTGGTACAAGGTGAAGTGGTGCATAAGGCGAGTGAGGGGCAATTCTGTACATTCTCAAAACTGAGCTTGGGCTCACAGGCACGGCATGGACCCGTTTTTGACACTGTAAAAGCTGGCTAGCGAAACCCATGTTCGGGTTAGTCACCCCTCGTGCCGCTTTCACTTCTTGAAAAGCTACATCGAAGCTTTTACCTTCTCTCCACATGAGATATGCTATGACCAAAGACGTTGACCGTGATACTCCTTGACAACAGTGCACGAAAACCCTCCCGTTTTGCTCACGGATATCCTCAAAGTAGTCAAAAACATCATACATGATAGAAGTAATATCCTCAGAAGGGCTGTCTTGAAGCCAAAGTGTTTTATACACCAAATCATTCTTGAAATACTCGGGACACACAAATCCGACACAATTCAAAACATGGGTAATCCCGTTTTGACGAAGAACATCTCGATTCTTGGCAACTGCATCACTTCCTAGAAACACATGATCTATGATCCTAGAACATTCTTTGTCGAAAAAGGCAAGTTTGTCTTTCTTGAATTCAAATTCCCTAGGGGGTTTCCCTAATTTGTTATCTAAGTTCAAAGGAAGAGCAGGTGGTCTAGGCCTAACACCAGGAGTGGTAGCAGCAACATTCGGCCAAACCCCAAGATCATCAGAACCCGCCCTTGGCCACTCCTCGGCTTTCGGCCTGGATACCGTAAGGGGCTGAAGAGGAGGCAAACAAGCCCTTGCCTTGCCAGCAGCCCATGAAACAGACCTCGAATATATTTTCCGATTCTCTCCTCCAGCTGCCACCGGCAACTTTGGGTCTGGGTGTGGCTTAGGTGGTTGTGGATTGTCTTGTTCTCCTCCAAACATATCTTTATTGTTATTATTATTATCTTTAGAGCTAAAATAATGAGAAATGAATCATACCCATGTGAGGATGGTTCTAGGAAATAATACCAAACACATCACATCATAATTATAGTAACCAGTTATTATTATTATTATTACGAGAGATTCAAAAGTATTAAAATTTTTCTCACCTAAAACCCTTGACTGGCTGTGTGTGTGTGTGTGTGTGTGTGTTTGGAGCAAAAAAAAAAGGACCAAGTAAACGACTACTAAGCTATCATGGGGTCTTGTATCAAGATTGGAAATTTATAAAGAAAATAATAATAAAGACTAGTAGATGTAAGAATTCAGAAAAAGGGGGCTGCAAATTGTTGAATAAAGACTGGTTTACTAGAAGAGTGGGTATTAATAATAATCCATAAAATAAAATATATATTAAAAAACAGGTGATTAGAGTTAATTTGTTATTTATTATTTATTTATTTAATATATTATCTTATATATATGGATTGTGGGTAAGTTTTGAATGATATTTGGATGGGCTGCAGAAGGTGGCCATATTTGACCGGGAAATTCAGAAAGTGGTCAAACTGTCTGCGTCATCTTGGAATTTCTGTTGCTATTTATAGGGACTGCTATATGCTATTACAGTGGAGTACTATTTACTCTTTGGTATTTTATCAATACGAGTTTTGGTATAAGTATAACTGGTAATTTTATAGAGAAATGCTCTAATTTTATGATGATATCGCCAACTAACTACATTATTTTCTTTTTTCTTATTTCGGTGAGACATCGTTTTAAAAGAGATTTTGTTAAAACTTATTTTGTTTCTTGATAAAAGGTGTAGATTGATAGAGATACTCTTAATCTCGGGTGTCATCTTGGTATAAGTCATTTTTCACCTTATAAGGATGACTTCAGGGTACTCTCCTGGCACAGAGGGGCACCGTAGGAAGCTAGGTTTGAACTCGGGTCCTGTGTTTTTGAAAAAGTTACTCCTTGGACCATGTGTTTTGCTGGTATGGTTGCCGATTAACCTATGATCAATTGGTTGTGTGTAACATATTTGAAAATTTAAATAGCATGTTGATCGGTCAAACCGGGTTACCGATTTAACCTGGTGTTGGTGGCCAATAATCCCCTAACTGTGAATATTAGACTATTAGTAGGCCCCGAAGGAAGAATTTATTAGATACATGTTTCGGTTTTTGTTGAATAAATTGTTAGCAAATGAAATTTTTAATGAGAATCATTGATCACCAAAAGTTTACTAGATGAAAAAAATACAAAAAATACGTTAATAGGTATAAATTAATATATATATATATATATATATATAAACCTGAATTCGGTTTTTGATTTGGTTTAATTTGAAAATCAACAATTCGTAAATTAAACCATAACCTAAATTGCAAAATTGATTTAGTCCCAAATCAAACCGAAAAAATAAAACCAAATCAATTTCAAAAATTAGACTTAAATTTATTTTTATATTCAGTTTTTTTGACTTGGAATTTATATATGAAACCTTTACTTTTGGACAACTTTTCATCAAGCTTGTGTGTATTGGGTCTCTGGGAAGGTGTGTACGGATTCCACAAATCAATCTTGAATCTAGAGACCAAGGTTGAGTTAATTTTTTTATTACTAATAATAAGGATGATTAAGATGCAGCTAGCAGCACCTGCTACTAGCTTTGTTTTTAAATTTTTTTTCTCATTCATGACTTGTTGAATTTGTGTATAAGTGGAGGCTGCTAGCAGCATATTTGTTTTCCCCTAATAACTTATATAAAAAGTTTTGTAAGACAAATATTTAATGTTTGTTTTCATTGCGACTTAACCAACTAAAGTTAACTAGTATACTCCGTATTAAATTAAATTAAGTATAATCATAAAGCTAATACATTAAAATATTATCATTTTTAATATTAATGAATCAATTGAAGAAGCTGTAAACGGTTAAGCATGTTGGTCATGTTTTCTAAATGGAGTAGCTCTCTTTGTTATTAGGAAAAAAAATTCTTTTGATTTTACATGCACATCACTTGATAACAATAAAATAAAAAAATAGCTTAAACTCAAACTCACCCTTTTTTTCAATACAAACATGCTACAAATGTCCCCTCTACATTTTGGTAAAGTGTTTAGATGGCAGCCTGGCAGGGACATCTTAACCATGTGTATCGTATGGATACCCATGTTTACTATCCTGCAAGAGATTCATACCTTTAAATCATTTAGACCCAATACGGCAATACCTCAGCATGCATAGTGATAGGGCACGACTCTATGTTTTGGATTGCAAAAGATCATGCATTTAGTGCAGAGATGCTTGGAATTATATATTCTAATTCTAAATCATTACTCTATATATTCTACGTTGATATTTTAGTACGAGTACATATTTTTTCTTTAGTTGTAGAGGTCTATACGTTTGGTGACGGACCAAACCAATACCAAAATTAGGAAAAAGTAGACCCGAGAATAGAGAACCATATTTAGTCTGTTTCTTAGTTTGGTGTTAGTAATGGTTGAATTGGCCAATAATTATGGAAATACTGGTCAAACACGATTGGATTACATAGCAACGAATCTTTAACCAAAAAGTATAGTAATTTCATAGTTTGTCAAGAATTGCTTGGTTACACGGTACTAACTGTTTTTTGCTCATCTAACTAATTAATGCAAACAAGAAAAAGTTATTACATACATAAATGACGATTTTCAGCTTAAATGTAACCACTTGTACGGATTCTGATACAAAGTACGACGACTTATGTATGTAATAACCTTTTAAACATAGACCTAAGGGCTCTTTTTATTATTATTTTCTATTTAAAATTTGTCTGAAAATATTTTTAGTAAGGTGGATTACTTTCTGTGTCTTTGGCATCAGCAGTGAATGTCTATTCGCAAGAAAAAAAACGAAAAACATGTTAAGTTATTTTATTTTATTGGATTGTTGCAACCAATATATTCTAGGTGGTTACCAAACGTACACTAGCTCTTTCCCAACCTACTATATAGTATATACTGCTCTATCTACTAAATACTAATATAATATAATGTAGTATGTTTTTGAGATGATAATAAAGTCAAGAACTATACCGTATTTTTGTCAAACAGTTTGTTTTTATGTGCCAGATAAAAAGTATGACCTGACATGGTCTCTCATTTTCTTCACCTGATGATAATTTTTGATTTTATTTTTTAGTATATAGCTAGCTACTGGTGGTGGCCGAAGGTTGTTTTATGTTATGGTGTAGGAAATTAAGACGATCGATGTGTCATATATTTATTTGGTGGTGAAAAGTCAGAGATGAATTATTATTGTTTTACATTAATTAGGTGAGGTACTGAATTATTAAGATGTAAATTAAACTATAAACTTAATGGTATAAGTATGAAATATTATGTTATTTAAAGTTTTAAGAAATCAAGAGCTTTTGTCAAGATATTTATTTATTTATTTATATAGCTATTCTCACCAATAAAGAGTCGTATATATATTTAATGGCAACATAATAGCCGTAAATTTGCTCTTTAAAGAACATGTACAGTTGTACACCAAGAATTAAGTGGGAGGCAGTTATTGTGCGAATTGAACACAACTCTAACAGTAAAAATATGTATGAAATATACAAGTGATTATTGTGAAAGACTCGATAGATAAAAAATCAAATGGCACAATAAAGTACTCAAATTTATCCATTTTTAAATGTTATATTTCTTTTTATTACTAGAAAGGTATTAATCTTTCTGAAAAGTTCAAATTTTTTTTTCTCAAAACACTTTAAACAATCATGGAACAAATTTCAAGCGACCATACAAGTTATTTGTTCAAGTACCACTCGCATATGATAGTTTTCTTTGAAAACTTCTCGTACTCGCCAGCTACCGGAAAGTCATTTTGACCAAAAGTTGAAAGTTTTTGATATGAATATGTTAACTACATAATTATAAATCAGTTTTAAAGGTTACGTATAAAAAATGTTAAAACTTTTTCTCTTTTTTTTTTTTGAAAAGGCGGTAAACTTATACATTATTAATCTCTATAGAAAAAACCACAGGACCCAATCAGGTTTTAAACCCCGATTTATAGGTAAAACCCCCCTATGCCTCCATATTAGTTCCCAGACAATTGCTAGTTAATCTAGGCCTCATTGGTAAAAAAAAATTTCTTTTGATAAGAAAAAGTAGAATATCCCATTTAAACATTGGGTCTTGCTAATGACAGCCCTGTCATTAACGTGCATAAAATAGTTATACTTTTATCATAAAATTTAGGAGGTGACCTTTTAATATGTAAGGTACAAGTTTTTACGTAGATTATTCATTATAAAAATCCTTAATTATTAACAAAATTAGATATGTTTATGTGCATTTAATTTATCTTAGATAAAAAAATACAGAGGATGTAATATTTGAGTGGTAATTAATACAATAGCTTTATATAGAGTAAATTGCTTAAAAAGAGATAATTAATGTTCTTTATTTAATAATAGGGCTAATTGTTTGGAAAGTACTCAAACTTGTGCAAAATAGCTTTATTAAGGTACGAACAAAAAACGTGTCCTTTGTGGGACTAAACTTGGCAAAAACATTTGTTCTAGGGTCTAGGTTACCTATACAACAGGTTACCAGTCACTTTTAATTTTGAATTATTTAAATAAAAGTTATTAATGATATGTAATGCCAACTAAACTTCTCTACTGCCACGTAAGCCGCCATGTCACTGGCCATCATCACCACCAGCCACCATATTTTTCCGGCAACATCATCTTTTCCGGTAACACATTCTCCGGTAACATCATATTTTCCGGCCACCTAATATTCAGTCTAAAGCTTTCATTTCAACAAATCTATAAATAAGTAAATCTATAAAGCAAAAGAGACATATACATAAATCCAACATTTTGTATACACAAAATCAATCCAAACTAACATAAATCAAACATATACATGAGCACTACTGTTACCCATCACCAATCACCACCTCAAAATCAAACCCGCATATTAATTC
>JAOEHQ010043026.1:0-12119 GCA_025447715.1 Asclepias incarnata | reverse complement strand
TCTTCTAAGTCTTTTCCTGTGAGCCTTCATCAGCAATAGTAGTCTGCAAACTGCTGCTGATGATTTGTCTTCAGTGATTCTGATGACGTGTTATCAATGTATCTGTTAAATGTAAAGTTAATTCATAAAACACAAATTATCATAAGATAGTGATGATTTTATCACTTTTGACGGATCAATGTGTTGTTAAACACTTAAATAATAATAATTAGTTATACACTATGTTAATTTTATGGATTTATAATGCATTAAAATGAAGTTTTTAAATCTTCTCACACTCTTCTCATTTTAAAGTGTGCTCTCATTTGATTAGAACTCTGATTTCACACACACACACACACATATATATATATATATATATATTAACAAGTTTAGCCCCTCACAAAGTTACTATTCCTTGAATAGTAATTTGTTTTCTACCTTCAAAATTTCTATCTTTTATATTTTTATCCACTAAGAAGTTTTCATTTTCTTTTCATTTTTTTACCTTCAAAGTTTCTATCTTTTTATTTTTACCCCCATGAAAGTTTTCATTTTTATTTTTTGATACCAAACTTTTGGATTCTCCTATTTTCTATCAAATAACTTTTACACAATTATGGCTTTTACATCAAACTTTTACAATTCATATATAAATTTGATAAAAAGTAAACTTTTATCAAACTTTATAACATAAATTCAGGATGAGAACGAAAAATAAACCAAAGAAAAATCTAATTTTTTTATACCAAACTTTTACTATTTATTTACTTACAATTTTTTTTATACAATAGGTACAACTCTATTAAACATAAATGTAGTCTTTTGTAAGACACTTTGATAAATGTTTATTTCTCCTCTTAGAACGGCAAACTATTCCACTTATATTCTTAAACTGCCTAGAATAGAACCTAGGTCTTCCGATCCAATTTCACAAATGTTAGAAGTGGGACATTATGTCGTGTAGTTGCATCCATATTTGTTGTGTTTGCTAAGACTAAGTAATCATTAGCTGTTTTGTGTTGTAACAACCCCAAATTAATCTTTGTTAGTGACTTCATCATGTTTATATTCAAAACTTTGTCGTATAAAAAGCATGTTCTGCGGCAACGCGACGTTTCTTTTTTTTGCATATTGTTATTCTTATTGTATCACTTTTGACATTATGTCATATAGTTACATCCATGTTTGATGTGGCTGTTGTTATTTTTCTTACAAGTAATCATTAACTATTTGTTTATTTGTTAGTAACTGTATCCAAAACTTTGTCGTGTAAAAAATGTGTTTCGCAGCAACGCACGGATAGAATGACTAGTTATATGTGAAATGAAATAGAAAAATTACGAACGTACTATTTACCTTTCTATTAATAACTAACTTTACCTTTATATATTATCATTGTACATAAAATAAAGTAAAATAGTAAAATATCTATCTAGAAATATATATATATCTCTTTAAAAGAAAAAAGAATTACAAAATATATAGATTTTTTAAAAAAAAGTTACCCAATTAAGAAAGAAAATTAGTATTTCATTTCATCTCCAAACTTCTATAGTCCAAAACACCATTTTTCAAACCCAAGAAATCATAAGCAGTGCTGTTACCACTTGTACCATTTAAACCAATACTTGTACAACTGCATTCTTTACTGTTTTGTACACCCAAGCTGCAAGCAAAACATATAGTACTCCCTCCGGTCATAAATGATGATACGGTGTCGTTTTGATGATGATGATGATGATGATGAGGTGGGCCTATTTGCAACTCCAAGTTTAAGTCCGGGCATCTTTCTTGAATTTCCGGCGAGCGAGTCTTGATTTTCCGGTGGTCGAGAGAATTGTTATGGATATTTATTTTGATATCCTTTTCTATTAGTTCTTCGGTTTTAATAAGATTGTGGGGCGTGGTTGAAAAGGAGATGGTGGTGGTTTCCGGCGAAGAATTGGCGGTGGAGACGGTGGTGGTGGTGGGAATGTTGGTGTTGTCGGTTATTGGCCGGTGAGTTGCCGGATCAATTCCACGGTTTAAAAGCTTTCTTCTGATATGTGTATTCCAGTAATTCTTTATTTCGTTATCTGTCCTTCCTGGTAATCTTCCGGCAATTAAAGACCACCTATATATAAAGAAAACCCACTTTAGAAAAACATTTTTTTTCTTTTTACTAAAGATATGTTGTTATATATAACGATATTCGAGGTGATTTTAAATATAAAAAAAACATTTTTTTTTCAAATACATATTGTTTATAGAATAAGAATTTAAAGAAATGTTGAAAAAAGTTAATAGTAAAAAGATAATTTGTGATAATGGGTATTGTATTTTTTTATTTTTATTTTTTAATATAGAAAGAATAAACCATTTAGATGACATCTAGTTTAAACAAGAGTAGAAAGTAAAACCCACATTAAAAAACAATTTCTTAAACATGAGAATTCTTTTGTTTTTATAAGAAAGGGCTGTTATTAACGTACATAAAATAATTGTATTTTTACCATAAAATTCAAGGGTGAGATTTTGATATAAAAAGTACAAGTTTTTTATGCAGGTTATTGACAGCTCTAGGACTTTCTATTAGAAAAATCCATATAAGAATTGAAGAACTTTAACAAATCTTTAACAAAAAGTTGATTAAAAATATAAAAAAAAAACCCACATTAAAATACACATTTTGTGACATGGGTATTGTTCTTTTATTAAATAGAAACAATAATTTGAGGAAATCTTAGATAAGAAAAAAAAAGAAGTTGTTAGAGAAAAAAAACCACATTGAAAATCAAACTTTGTGACATGGTTTTTAAATTTTGTAAAAGAAAAAGAAAAGAAAGTGGGACATACTTGTTGCCAAGGAGGCTATGGAGTTTGATAATAAGTTCATCCTCATCTTCAGTGAAGTTGCCACGTTTAAGATCAGGGCGGAGGTAATTAATCCAGCGGAGACGGCAGCTTTTACCGCAGCGGAGAAGACCGGCGGCCTTAGGAAGTGAGCGCCAGCAGCCTTCACCGTGAGCTCTGATGTAAGTAATAAGACGATCATCTTCTTCTTTAGTCCATGCACCTTTGTTGGTATGTGCTTTTTCACAACAAGGAGACCTTCCCATATGAATATGAATATGAATTTTTTTGATGAGAGAAATAGAAAGAGATAAGCCGGCCGTTTTGAGAATATGATGTGGGATTTTATAAGCTTTTGACTATATAGGAGGGGAAGTTGAGAGATGGATGGATAGAGAGAAAGATAGGTATAATATAGTAATTGCTTCTAGATGCGAGTTGGTGAGACAGGTTTGAGGGAGTGGCTGGTGGGCTTTATTTTTATTATTATTATTATGATATATTTTCCATATCAACATTATAAAAATGAAATAAAACACTAGATATTTATTTTTAAGTGAAGTGAAGTAAAGTAGTGATTGTTGTACTCATCTATATATGAGAACTTTATATAAAGTTTATTTAAAGATAATGTTGTAAGTGATTGTTTGGATAACGTATCTAGAAATTGTGTATTGTTCAATGTCTATAGATATTTGATTTACCCCATGTTGATAAAAAAAAATGTTTGTTTTTTAGAAATCAGTGAATCTCTTTTTGTTAATGATTTCAAAGTGTTTTTATTTCATTGTTAGGAATTGTTTGAAGTAGAGTTCGGTTATTCTTTGTTTTCGGGTTTTGATTTTTGAGAAGACAACAAATATTTGAACGTTTCCATTACCTAGGCTATATCATCATCATGACCAAGGGAATCAAAAGGTTCGTGATCTCTATAATATCCAGTATGACCTCAACCAATTCATATGATCAAAGGGATTAATTTTCACATTCATTAACTATTTGTTTACAAAGCAATAAGTGTTTATTTCAAAGGGAGTTGTGTCATATTGGCAAATTATAAAATCTAACACGAATGACAGCCATTGGATTTTAATTAAGACATGGTAAGGTATCCTCAAGGTATATAATTTAACTTTTATACAGCGTAAAAGCTCAAAAGATCCCATCTGATCTCCAACTATTACTCAGTTTGTTTGCAACTTTTCAGTTTGTTGTTATCAAGTCACCACTACACTAACCATTATGGCACTATCTATCTTTAACCCAACACATTGGTTTCAGTTTGCTGGTGTTACATAATAATTATTATTAAAATTAAAAAACACATTATATTTATAAAAAACACATTTCATTAAATAAAAATACAAATACATTAAAAATAAAACCATTACATTTATGATAAAATGAAAAATAAAAAAATAGATGTATGAAGCAAACTGAACTTTTTTTTAACCGTATGAAGAAACTGGGAGCAAATTAAAGCACCAACCGTGACACACCGAGTCTACGATTGGAATGGCCTAATAGACGAAATACCCTCTTTTATTTCTTCCTAATTTTATTTATAGTTTTGCAAAGATGTTATGATGTTGCATGCCATATCCTCTAGTATTGTTTTGTATTTCCATGGAAGATAATAGCATATGAAAATATTCTTGTCGTTTTAATTTAAATGTCCTAGTTCTAATTTAAATGTCATAGTTTAACTTTTTGAGTCTTATTTTTTCAACTTTGACTATAAATATTTTTGTTTGTTTATAATACTTGATGAAGTTATATCGATGAAAGTACATTTAAAATCCAATCCATTCATATTAATTATATCAAGTATTATATAACACAAATAAAGATATTTACGGTTAATGTTAAAATGGGAAAACCCAAAAAAATCAAATTAGAATATTTAAATTGAAACAGAGAGAATATAAAGGAAAATGTATGGCCCCTCTCCCAAACCAACATTTCAAAAAAAAAAATATTAATATTTTTATTTGATATGAATAATATGAGTATTTCTTCACTTGATGAGTGAAAGTGGTAGGAGAAAATATGATGACATGTAGTTTATTCGACACATATTATGGTGTTGTACTACTCCATCTATCCAGAATGTTGACACTTTAAAACACCAAGTATACTAAATTTAGTACAAAATGTTTAAAATTCCGGTTCAAAGCTTGAGCCACTACTCGTTCTACCACAGTTGGGCAGCGTGTATTCTCAGATCTAAAGATGACGTGCTTGGATTACCTATCGTTGTCTGCGTTTCAAGGGCATATAAGTCACTTTTCGTCATTGAGTTATCCTAAGTAGACAGGTAATCGGACTTTATTTATTGACCGTTTAGGAAGAAAAAAAAACTGGAAATCTTGATTAATGCTTCTTTTTCTATTTTGTCAAATTCATACTACACTAGTACACGATTGTCTAGTCACTAACACAAGTAATTTGGTTTCTTAGACCATTCTTAAAGGCTATTTGAAGAGGTTAGGGGGGACCAAAGGGGTGGGTGAAAGGGTTAAGGATGACATGGTGAAAGGTAGGTGATGCCTGACTTGGTGAACTCTTTCACCGACTTCACTTCCTATTTTTTTTTATTGTTTTGTTTTATTTTGATTGGGTAATGGGTATTTGGTTATATTGTTGGGTATTAAATTAAATAAATGTGGGGTCCAAAGGGTAGGTGGATGGTTAAAGGGAAATGAAGAAGGTGAAAGAGGTAAAAAAGTGATGCTGATTTGACAGGAAAAAGTGTAGGTGAAAATGATGAACTGTTACGAATGGTCTTAGACTCTTAGTATTATCAATCTTCGACAATTGTACATGTGCATTAATGGTGGTGACGTGTCCAATACCTACTCAATATATGAAGTGTTATAAGAAGAACTAGCAAAGGGACCGTGTGAAAACACGGGTTGTAAAATACGCAATTTATATAGTTTTACCTACTCAATGTATGAAGTGTTATAAGGAGTATACTATAGACTGAAAATTAAAAGGCTATATAACTTAGAGTGTTGGCAACACCCGGATTATAGATACGGTGTTAATGTGGCACCGTGGTTGACCACCGCCGCCGAGAAAAAAAACGCGACAAGTGGTCAGATTTATCTTTCTCAAGTTTTAACTATATAAATAAACAAACATTTAAATAAATACCAAGGGAAATAGTTTAAATGTATTTAGAAAAGTTTTTTCTCCATAAATTTTTATCTTTCTCAAGTTTTAACTATATAAATAAACAAACAATTAAATAAATACTAAGGAACCAACTCACTTCGGTGGGTTGACCAGGGGTATTTAACTAATCCATTATGTGGGCCCCGGGGGTGAGTTTACCCAAGGTCTCAGGTTCGAGTCTTGATGTTCTCATCTCAAAGGAGTTTTCCATAAGGAGGGGTTGGAGGTCCTGCAAATCGCAGGTCAAAATTACCTCCAACACGTCTGAATCGAAATACACTTTACAAAAAAAATAATAATAAATAAAAATAAAAAATACTAAGGGAAATAATTTAAATGTATCTAGAAAAGTTTGATTATCACAAATCCTATAAATAATCCGAAGGTACAATATTTCATATTCTAACTAAAATTTCAAAACTTAATTTAAGTATTACCATGACTTTTTAATTAATTAGTTATAAATCTCAAAGTAAAAAATAGTTAGAGGATATTTGAATATTGTGTACATAAATGTCTATATATAGTATATGAGAAGGTACATGCGAAAACCTTTTTTTTTCCAAGAATTATAAGAACTTTTAAATTATGTATTAGATCACATGTGATGGACTTCATTCACAAGTAAAGCATAATAAAAGTTCATATGAGATTTTTTTTTTATAAAAAAAAACATGTAAAATCACGTATAACTTGATCTGTTCATATGTGAGCGGATTTGTTCACAAGTACCATTTCACATATGAACACACCAAGTTTCCTATACATAATTTAAAAGTTCTCACGATTCTCGCAGAAAAAAAGTTTCTCGTTTGAACCTTTGTCTATATATATATATATATATATATATATATATCTTTGGGTTTTGTGGATCGACTTTTCCATCCCTGTCGCATCCCCGATAATTTTTATTTGGGGATTTCCTGTATCCATTTTCGTACCTGGCCATCCCAGCAATTCTTTGTCTAATCGGTTACCAGTTACTAATTTTGTTTGCCACTTTCTAATAAAGGCACTAAATGGAAAGTAATAAACCTAATGTTTACTAAATAAATTTTAATTTAAAATAATTAAAGTCAGGATAACGTGAGAAAAATGCTATTAATCTCTACCACTATTAAAAGAAAATACCTTAAATTTCAGTTATTGAGTAGTTAATTTTAATTTTAATTACAATTAAATCTTTTCTTTTTACATTTTACACCATTCATTTATTAAAGCTTCACACTTCCAACTTTTTCTTAAATTGTTTTTAGTCTTTGAAATTTACACATTCAAACTTGTGTTTTGCTAGTCCTCAAATTTACCTTCACTTGTTTTTATGTTTAACATTTTCTACTCTTTTTTTTTTCTATATGGTTTTTCTATATTGTGTACACTTCGCATATGTTTAAGATCAATAATATTCAATTGATGATTTGACATATAATTAAGTTATCAATTTTAACTTATTGCAATTAAATCCCCTCTTCTTTAATTTTACGTCCCACACTTATTGTTTTTCGTTTTTCGAATTTACTTTTTTTTAGTCCTCAAATTTCCCTTGAATTATGTTTCGTTTAACCTTTTCTATTTTTTATTTTTTTTAAATAGTTTTTTTAACTTATACACACTAGACACATCTTTAAGAACAATAAACTATCAGAGGTTTTCAATGACATTATGAGAATTACTTGTGTTCTTTATTTCTAATGATGTCATAATTTATTTCTATATTTTTTAAATTACCTTACGGGTATCCGTGTGTTAATATGGTTCCATAGTATAGTAGTTACAAAAGATAGACTCAGTCGGTGTTTAGTTTACCTTGTTTATTTGGTTATCGGCGGCTTATTGAAATCTTAATATGTCAACAAACTCATTTTTATGGCTTATATTATAAACTCACGTTAAATACGTAATAACTTCAAACTAATAGGTTTATAAGCCTGACAAATTAACTCCTTGCAATTTCTATAAATTAACAAACCTTAAAACTAAGATAATTCAAGTACCCTTTTAGAATCTTAATTGCAAGAACCTTTGATTCTTATAAAATCAAACCAACTGTACAACACTTTGGCTAACTGTTTTCGAGCTAACTGTTTTGTGACTGGTGCGCTATCTTCTTTGGCGCTTGGTACTCGGTTATTTGTATTTTCGTTCCCTTGAGACTTTCATGGGTTAGCATCAAAAACACCGTATTGTGAAAACCGGTGGCGCGACCCCTGTTTGGTGAGGGTTTTTCTCGTATGCGCGAGTTTTTTCACCCTTTTTGCTTACCTCGCAGTTCAAGTATCAGGAAGTATCTAGGATAGTGTTGTATTGTCGTTCTATCCTCGATAATGTAATTGTAATTATACATTTTGTTTGGGTATTTAGTACTTTGCTAGATACTCGTTTTTATTTAATATATTGTCGTTCTAAAAAAAAACTGTACAACACTTTACAAAAAAAAACATACGATAGTTATCTATATATATATCGTCATCTTCTATTTCTATATAAAATAATATAAGGTATCAGATTAAAAAATTAGGATGAGGTTCAAGTAGGTGTAAAGTGAGGTGTAGGTAATAAAGTATAAGAGGGTACAAAAGTGTGATCCTTTTGAACAACTTTTAGGTCAATAATTGTATAGAGTAATTAGCTAACCTTCCCAAATTCTTCAACTACATTTGCATTAATATACTACCAATATTTATTTAATTATGTTGTTGGAACTAACATGCCACAATATTATGTGTCCGGTGAACTTTTCTTTTTTGTCATGTACTTTATTCGTAAAACTTTAAAATTAATAAAAAATACTTTGAAAGACAAAATTTGACATATCTTTTATATGTTTCCCCGTATAACTAATTAAGAAGTATAGGTTAAGATTGATATTCAAATTTCAACTTCTTGGAGTATTTTTGTTTTTAATATAATTGTGTTTAGGATAGTTTAGACTTTACAACTCAAGTATGTGAAAAAGGTGAAGTATGTTTATGTCCCGCTTGTGAATTATTGTCAACTATATCTTCAATCTTATATTGGTTGTGAATCTCAATAGATCATTCGATGGAAAAGGACCTTTGGAGTCGTATTTAGCAGGATATTTGTTATAAGGTCCATTGAGGTTGATATTTATTGGCTAGCATTAATCGACGGTCGGTCTACATCCTTTTTATCCCAAAACAAACATCAAATTGACGCATGTCTACCCTCAACCTTAGTCTGGTGTAAATAGATTTCATGGCAGCTTTGATCAACGGAATCCGTTAAGCTTTGGCCTTTTCGGTTAAAACTGTACAAGTACCAATCTTCTCAAGATCAACTCCTGGTAGTGTTTGGTTAGGTACAGTAAGATTCCCTATAAGTTGAATAGATTCCATTCCAAGTTGGAAGTCTTCTAGAGGTGCAACATTGATTGACGACCTCATAAACCTTTTTACATTTTCTAGTGCAGTTTAAACTTCATCAGGTGTGATGACGACGGTTCTAAAATCAGCACAAAGATCCATGATGTCTTTTAATTTGTTGGGAGTATATGAAAATGAGCTTCACTAAATACATAGTTGCTGTCATCTTCTCGAATCATAGTGATAAAACGGGATGTTAATCTTACAACGCCTTTTACATTCGACTGGAACAACAACACTTATTTGGTAAATTACTTGATTTTGATCAAGGGGAGCTTCATTCATCAACCGTCTTGAAGTCTAAATCAGATTTTAAGTATAATTTATAAGTTCTTGAATAACTGTTGCTATGGTTGGATAGTCGTTTCAAGTATGTATGAATGTTGGGGCCTGCTATATACATGTGTTCATAAGAATACTTATGTTTATGCTATTAAATAGTGTTTTCTTTATAAAAAATTTTGGTTTTTTAATTTAAGGGCGTTACAATATATATCAACTTTAGATCACCGCCATTTTGTAAATATCTTGAAGAAAAATTATAGTTAAATTTTTCGCAAAAATGTATAAATAATTTTCATTAAAGAAACTATATATTTCAAAAAATATTTGATTTTATCAAAAATGTATGTCACATGCCACATCATTATAAATGTATAGTCACCTTTCTGATGAACTCTTATATAAGCAGTTGATTGGGTTGAAAGTTAATATTATTACAATATAGAAAATTAAATCGACTTAAACTAAAATATGATAATATACGTATTGGTGTGGGAGATAATGTCCTTCTGGCAAGGGTAGTGATAAATTCACAACAATTTTTAGCCATCCACAACGATGTATGCCTTATATTATTATATACTGTGCAGTATAATATGTATATTTTTTTATAGATGACTAAAAGATGTTGTAAATTTATCATTACTCTTCTGGTACTAGTAATTTTCATTTGTGGGAGAAGTATTGGTGTGGTGTGGCCTCTTCATATGAATGTAGATCATGGAGATGGCAGTTGGTCTCTCATTAAAATATACAGGTACATATATAATAATATACATATAATAATACTGATGATAGATAGAAACAGGTATAGGTGATTAGTGGGAATGATTTTCTAGAAGGATAGAGTTGGAGAAGTTGGTTAAAAGATGGAAAGGGAAAAGTGGAGTGTGGTTGTGGTTGTATGTGGGCTTTGGTTTACCTTCCACTTTTCTTTCCCCAAACCTTGTGGTGCACGTTTAGGCACAAGTAGGGTTCACAATTTGAGATGTCGGTTCACAATCTTCTTGTTATTTTACCCCAAAACTTGCACATCACATGTCACCCACCACACTACTATCACATGCACTTTCTTTCATTCTCACTTTATACATCGCTACTACTAGCGATCAAGAGTAACGATATATCTTCTTAGTTTATTTTCCCAAACATCTTTCTAACAATAAGATTATGTCACTTGGAAAAATCAAATGTTGAAATAACAAGAGAAAATCGATGGAATTGACATGTCAAAACTTATTTTTTCTTTGAATTAATTGTATACTTATGATTGTTATGTTGTAAAAGAATAAAACAGTTTGACCATATAATTATTAGCAACACCATTTCTATCGTATGTGTATTTGTGCTCTTTTGTGGGTTGGAATTAAAGCTTCATATGTTTGACTTCGTTAAAATTGAGAAAAATACGATAAAAAAAAAGTTAATAATTAAAAGTTGAAACCTAATAAAATGTATGTTCAATAACGGTTATTACTTTCAAACAAATTAACCTGAACGTTCTTTGGAGTTCTTCGAAATATAGGCTATATAGCAAGTCTAATCTCTCGTTATTAATAAATAAAAGCACAATTATATTATAATTGTTTATCCTCCCATCTTTCCATCTTTGAAGGTATTAACGGGGTTTAAACATTATTATTATTATTATTAATTAGAAAATAAAAGTTTAAAAGAAGAATTAGGTTTAGAAAATGAAGAGAACTAACATATATCTAACTTCGTGGGTTGATTGCTTGTTGAACCAACAGTCTTCCCATTTTGAACCCATTATATATATATATATATATATATATATATAAGAACTTGTTGCAAATTAATTAAATTAAGTTTGGTAGCCTTGAAGATATGATCAGCAAGTGGTTGGTATCGTACGTACTAAATGAATCCACAAAACCAAGAAATATCATAAATTCAATAGAAAAAGGAAAGAAAGCTCATCCTAGTTAATTAGGCTCGATCTGCCAGCCTAATTCTCTTAAATCAGAAAATTAAATTACTCTTGATTTTGACTCGAGGAAAATTGTTCATTTCTAAATTAAAATCAGTAAGGGTAAGACATTTTATTTTAATCCTCGAATCCTTTTAAAAGATCAATTCGAGTTTATGATTGAATGGTGTGAGTACTATACATGATGTGTTGCTAAGTTAGAGTTTTAATGACAATTTCTTTATATATATATATATATATAGGGATGGGTTAGATTGAGAACACATAAATAAAAAAGACCAAAAGAACAATTTCTAGCCACACATTTCCCCCCATTCTCTCCTCTTTTTGGTATTTTATTTTTTTATTTTTTTATTTTTTTATTTTTTTTATTTTTTATTTTTTTTTAATAAAAACCCATTCCAAAAAAAAATTATAAATTTTTTTTTTTTTTTTCTATGGAGACGGTACGGGCGTAGCCCTTAATCGAACGGCTACGCCGTTCCGGGGGGCTTCGCCCTTACCGGTCG
>JAOEHQ010043015.1:0-12119 GCA_025447715.1 Asclepias incarnata | reverse complement strand
AAGGTTTAATTTGTAACTTTTTTTAAAGGGGGCAGTACCTAAGCTTATGTAAAGTCTGAAGTACGGATCATTTTCCCATATATGTATATATAATATTTTAAAATTTTGGGAACCCACTTTGCTATATGCCTAGTAGCTTAGGCCGCCCCTGGTAAACGCATACTCCACTAAAACTCAAAAAGTATATTTTCTTTAACTAGAAAACATCTCTCCTCTTATTAAAGGAGGCTACATGATGACTTCAACAATGCTTATTTGTCAAAAGCTCTCACTATCCACTTAGGATTTGCTAATTTTTTAAGTGTTGATTATGATGTAATAAATATATATATAATATATATATAATGTGTAATGAGGCGGTTGTTTTAAAATTTAAATGGATACCACCAGAACTCCAGAAGCTTCTCCATTTATATTTGTTCTTTCTCTCACTTTCTCATCATTTTTTTTTCTCTTTCTGATCTTCATCATAATAATTTCTTTCTTTGCTTTTTCATTTTCTTTCTTAGGGTTTTCTTGATCGTCACACTTGGATTTATGTTTATGTTTTTAAAATTGGTTTTTTTTGTGTGTGTGTGTGTGTGTGTGAAGAATTATCAGTTTCATCGAATGAAGGAAGATCCGATGAAGATGTTAAGAGGGGTTGATTCCGTTCGTAGCTCACTTTATCAGCTTTTGTTAAGAGGGTTTGATTCGTTTTTTCATCCGAGGTATTTTTATTTAATTTTCATATATGGGTTTTAATCTGTTTTCCAATCTTTTTTCTTTCTATTCGTTTTTGTTTTACATATCGCCTTTTTTTGGTTTTTTTCTAAATGGGTTGGTGTGATTAAGAGGTGATTATGATCTGGAAAGCAATGTAAGTGAATAAAAGCGTTTCAATCAAGAAAATGAGATGCAATTGAAATTTTTAAGTTTTCTTATTTGAATTAGGAAACAACATCGTTTATTAAAAACTGGTTCATTATATTTTCAGACCAATATCTATTAGCAATTTCTTGATAGCAATAATTATTTGGATGACCTTGATTGCATGATTGATAATATTCGTATGGCTTATTTTTGTAGGTATTGATGTGGGATTTGATAATCAATAACCCGAATATGATGAAAATTTCAGCATATTAATTCAGTCAGATTATGCAACTTTTCCTTTTCCATCAGTGGCGTTATCTGAGAAGATTATGTTCTCACTTTTCTCACCTAGAAAATAGTCAAGTTCCATGAATGTGTTAGTTCCAAAAGGTTAATGTATATTTAAGTTTTAGAGAATATTACCTAAGTTTGCATTATTTGTTTGATGTTATGGTCACTCTTGCTGTGTTTCCTACAGTTTGGCTTCGTGACATGAGTGTACTCAGTTACATATCCGATTAGTCTAAAATATAGTCAGATATCCTAATAGTTTGTGACCTTTGAGTTTTAATGTGGGTTGGTTAGATCGATAAAGTTGGCTTTGAGTTTTATGTATTATCGAGAACTTTCTTCAACCCCCGTGATGATGTTTACCTGTTTCACTATCGGTCACTTCTACCTTGCATCAGATGGATTGTTGCGCGTTGTGGTCCCCTTGATTTTGAGGAGAGTAGTGTTAACAAGTACCCTTGCCTTGCGAAAAAAGAAACTTGGCATCATTAAATTTCCCCCCAAGCTTATGAAAATGATCAGATATGTTGTATTGAAAAGAATGATGAGAAACCCTATGAATATCACCATGATCTTGGTCAGTCTTGATATTTTTTTTACCTTTCTTGCAATTATAGTTACTTTTTTGTGACTTTATTTTTGGATATATACTATAGAGTATTGCACTTTTGGGTGATCATTTCAGTTATTTTATGTGGTCAGGAATTTAAATCATTTGATAAGGTGTTATTGTGATATACTAATTGTTTAAAATGTGCTTAATAGCTTATTATGACACTCTTTTCACTCTTATTCTCTTAGGTTTCACAGTCAAACCTATCCTTTATAGCTGCAGCAGGGGCTATACCAGTTTTGAATGCTTTGTGGTTAATGCTTTTAAACTCCCTCAATCCTTAGCTTGCAACTTTATATTGCGAGTGAGAGTTACTTATGGTTTTAAGCGACAATTTGACCTAACATTTATCAGTACTATATTTCAGACTTCACGGAAACGGAGGTAAATTCAATTCTAGAAGCAGGAGCGACATCACTTGGTCTCGGGCCACACCGTCTTCGAGTTCAAACTACAACAGCTGCGCTTCTGGCAACAGTAATGTTGTGGCCTTGGCCAACCAGAAGCTACTAGGAATTGTTGATGTGACTCTTTGTGATTTTATTTATTTCATTACTTTTTATAGCAAGTCGTCAGTGATTTTGGATTCTAATCCTCTTTAATTTATTGTTATGGGAACAGAATGTCTCAAATAGGGTGGCTTCCTTTTTGCATTTAGATAAAGCCAAGATATACATTGACGCTCCACAATCAATTTCAGAAGGATATAAAGATATCCAGTTATCGCTTTCTTTTGATATCACAGTTGCTAAATGAGTTTAAGAAGGAAGGTGGTTTTTGTTTGTCGTTCGGGGTTTTCGAGCTGATGTTGGTTGATGTTAAGACCAATTGGGCTGCTTAGCTAATGCTAACAGGGAAGCCTTTGTATGCTTTCTTCTTTATTGTTTTGCAGAAAACTTGTATGAGGAAAGTTTATTGGGATATTTCTTAATTGCTAACTAACGAATGTCTTAGATTCATTCCGTTTCTTTGTGTACTTGATACACTTTTGTTGCAACCATCTTATTAATTTTTGGAGATATGATACTTTTCTCCAAGTTAAGAGAATGGTTGGTGTAAATTTTGTTTTCATGTATCAAAAAAATGCAACATATGAGTATAGATGCTTGTGTATATATTACTAATATTATTTATTCATCATTTTATTTAACACTTATTGTATAAATTGCTGTGTTTTCACACGGGTGTTAGACCAGATTGTAGGTTTCAACATATGTGGTTGTTACTATATTTGAGTTAAATGAAGAAGTAAACTATATGGCCATCGGAAATTTGTATAGTTGAGTCTAAACGGAGATATTAGACCAGATTATATAACTCTCTGTGTCCTGATAGAGTTTTAAATAGTATGCTACAAGAAGTTGTTGACATACTTAACTCTAACTTGTAAAATCTTTTTTAAGTTGTGCTTGACGATATTTAATCATATAGCTAATGAGGAAAATGACGTTAATGATGTGTCTTGGGACCAATTCTTGACCAAGTATCCTGGTGCAACAAGTAATAATGCAGGTGAAATGGTGTGATAGAAAAGAAATGGTGCCACTTTTCGTTTGGGTAACGACTAAATTTTTTTTTTTTTATCATATGTACATATGTATGTGGTATGTGTTCTTATATTGAATATTTGACTTTTGCATACAGGTCACTTAGGTGAATGCTTTAACTGACTTTTTTTTTTTATAAACATTTGACTTTTTAACCTATTTGAACAAAATCTAAATATTTTTAAATTTTATTATATAACACTTTGCTCTCTCTATCGATATAACAAAGTCATTTTAAATCAAAACTAACGCCAACATGAATTATAGTTTCTTTACTCCACTTTCTTTACAACATCTTATTCTTTGCCTATAAATATTCTTTTTAAAGTATTCTTTTTTTTATGTAACACTTTGCTTTCTCATTGACATAACAAAATTACTTAAACCAAACTAATGTCAATATGAATAACATGTTTTTTAATCCACTTTTTTTAGAACATTTTATTCTTTTGCCAAAAGTTATCTCTTTAACGATTGATTATATTCAATTATCATTTAACAAGATGTATTGTATTAAACACTTTTATTTGATTAACATACTTTGTTAAATTTAAGAAGCTGGAAACACGGAAACTCGTGTCGGTAGATTGATTATACTCTCATACATGTCTACATACACATATATTTACAAACAGTTTCTTTAAATATAAGTTTAATTTTAAGATATATACACCAATTCTCTTAAAACTAACACTTGTTGTTTAAAACTCGGTCATGTTAGAAGATATCCATATATTTGTTTTAGATATATAAAATAATTAGATTGTAAAAATCTTTACAAAAATACGAGTTCACATATTGATATTTGTTTTACGTATCAATTAATTGTAATGAATTATCATTTATTAACACTTATTAAACAAATTAGAAAATTTTTAATAACAACCCCGCGTTTACGCGAGTTTTAAATCTAGTATATATTATTGCAGTGGAAATAAACTTAATTTGGGTGGAAATAGAGTAGCTCATTATAATTCATCGGCTATCGTAGAGTAAACCCACACACCTTTTCTATACTAGTTTGTTCAAGATAAAAAATAAAAAACCAAAAAGAAAAAAACCACACATAAAAAAATGTCTATGTTGCACACGTCACTTCTCGACCTCACCTTTCCTCACCGGATTTCCTACTTCCCGCCGGTACCCATTCCTGTCACATCTTCTCGCCGGAATCTCTGCGTCCGTTCATCAAATTTCGACCAACCACAGCCTTCCATTTCATACTATCTGATCCCAACACTTGCTACTTCTGCCGCCTTACTATTTCTAACTTTGGGCGGTGTTCGGAGCTCCGCCTGCTTCGCTGCTACCGCCGGCCGTCTTCCGCCGCCAGTCTCCGTCGCCGGTGACCACACATTGGTTGATAATTCTTCACTTCAAGGTTGTTTTTTTGTTACTTTCTATTAATCTTTCAAATTTTGCATCTTTGTAGTATAAATGAAGGTTTTTTTTACTACGTATAATAATAATAATTAAAACCCATAAATTAAACAAATTTGTTATGAACGTTACCTTTACGAAAGCTCGGTTTTGGACCTATTAAACGGCGGTGGAAATTGGGTAAAACCAGTGAAGAAATAGATGACCCGTGCGAATAGTGTAATCACTTTACGAAGTCGTTATTGAGCCCGTATATGCATACGGGTATCTGGAATATCACTTTGACACAAAATCAACAACCTGGTTGTGCCACAAGTCTCTGAATATATCTGTATATAGAACACCCATAATATTTTGTAAGTTATGGATAATTGAAACTGTCCGAAAACGGATACATAATGGGTCACAAGTTAGCTTGGTCTTTGATCAGCTTAAGGCATTATTGATTGAAGTTAGCATACATAATGCTCACTACTTGTGTCAGCATGCTAAACTTGCCGACTTCAGTCAGCTATTTCTTTACTAACAAGACTGCCACTTGGAGAATACCGCTCTTAAACTCTGCTATTTGGGTGCGGGATTTTAGTAACTTGTACTTGTGTACACTCTGTATCTCCCAACCTGTTTCCGATTTAAACTTAAATCCTTCAAATAAATTATAATTATTGACACTGAATGACTCAAACATGACACAAAACCATTTTTTTTTATCAACTATAAAAGAACGGTACTATGATATATTAAGAAACAATGTATAATTAGTTGGCTAGCTAACTTTTTGGTGCAAATTAAGAATTAAGTATATCTTCACTGCCTTAAAAAAATGGGTAAACGGAAAGGGATCCATCCATGTTCAGGCTACCTAAGGAAAGGCTCTGATGTACGCGCCCTAATCGATATTTCTGTGGCAATTTTCTACACCATTTCCCCAGCCATACCACGATGTTTACCCAGTGAGGTTCAAATGCAGGTCCTTCTGAGACCTTCGTAGTTCGTACTACTAGGCCACCTTGGAGATGGTTGTTCATTGTCTTAAAAAGAGAAATTATGTCATTTGATGTTAGTAGAAAATTAGAAAATGGCCGTGGATTATTTCTACTGGTTTATTATGTAAGAGTATGTGTTGTTTTGTTTATCAATTCAGCCGGTGAAGATATTGGAGAATATGATAGTGAAGAATTGAAAGCTGCATTCGAGAGTTTCAAATCAAAAACTTACGCTCTTACTGTTCCGTTGAGAATCGTTGCTCTCCGCAACTCTGTCCCTCCTTTATGGATTAAGGTTTGGTTGCTTGAGTTGTCCTGTTTATATCTTTCTTTTCACCTGTCTTGTGCAAAATATGAGTACCCATTGAGAAATGCTAAGAAATGTGACAGAGAAGTGTATTCACCTTAATTTAGGCAAGTTTGTAATATACTGTGAATGGGTTGATATGGGTTATGTTTTATATCCAATGGTCAAATGGATGCTAAAACGTCTAACTAATAAGAAAATGGGTTGAAAGTCATTTGAATTGTATTCAAGTGTATAAAGCCTTTCAAAACACTCTGTTAAAAAAAGTTATTGTAATGGCATGGCTTTTTAATCATCTTTAACACATTTTATAAAATTGAAAAGAAGAGGAAAAAAGTTTTAATGGCTTGACGAACCGGTACTAACAGTTACCCATATTGGTTACCCAACCCATATGACCTTCCCATTTTGTCAGCCTTAATATTCATGACCACCTTTTGTAATTCTTATGGTCCCTGTTAATCCGTGCTTCACTGGCATTAGTCATTTGTTTTTTATGTTACAAGCTTTAGATAATCATCTTCATTCTTGAATTAACTTATTGTCACACAGAATTTCATACAATCTCAAGGAAAGAGAGTGAAGTTCCGTCTTGAATTTCGTGGAACCATTGGGGATATCTTTTCTGAACTCTCTAAAAATATTGGTAAAGGAAGTATATCTTCTAAATCTGCTGGGGCTGCTGATATTGTATCTCTCGGTGATTCTTGGGTTAATTTCGCAATTAGTGAGAAACTAATAGAACCAATCCAAGGGGTTGATGATCAAGATTGGTTCCACACGCTAAGTGACAAGTGGAAGGTAAGATACGTTGATTCACATTGTCGTATTTTTCTCCTGCATTCTAGAGTTTTGTTCAAAGTGATATATGATATTATTCTCAAATGTGGTATCTTTTTTCTAGTAAATAACTTGATTCTTGTGGACTAATGAATTATGCATGTAAAAAATATTAAATCTTAATTCACATGGTACATTTTGTTACAGGATTTTTAGTTAGTATATGTACAGGCGCTATATATGTGCAGCTGAACTCGTTCTCTAGCTTCTAGAAATAATTTGGTTTTTAGGTTACACTTGCTGTTGCAATTATTTTTGTTGATCTCTGGGTTCTCCTAACATAATCTCAGGTGTATTTGCGCAGGAATAAGGAAGGAAAACCAGATGCCCAAGGTGAGATATACGCTGTTCCTTATCGATGGGGAAGCATGGTAATAGCGTACAGGAAAAGTAAATTTCGACAACATAATTTGGCTCCTATTGAGGTAGTTCTGCAGAATGGTTAGATGTTTCTAATTTACCCAGTTTATATGAAAATGGGTCAGTTTGGTAACCGGTATGGTAAATGAAAAAGTTTAGCTTAAAAGGAATTGGGTCGAAGCTTTCCATCGGATCGAAAGTCACTGAAATCTGTTCAAATGCTTACAACCTTCTGATTGTTTTATTCGAAGAAATTAAATAATAATTGTAAACATATAGCTATCATGATCATATTTAAGTGTTGCGCTCAAATAAGAACAACTTTAAAAATAAGAATGATAATAACACAAAAAATTTCAATTTGATCATTATAAGTTCTTAAGATAGTTTAGACTTTAATACCATTATTTGAGTGTTTAACAACACTTTGATGCATTAAAATAGGAAAAAACACACTTTTAGATTTACACATCTATCTCGGGTGCATCTACATCAAATTTTGTGCATCTTCATTTTTCCGACAAATAATGAAAATCTGCATCAATGCATTCGTGTATTATTGTTTATTTGAGATGCAAACACATCAATTTTGTAAGTTCGTTGGTTTATGTGATTGAATTTGAGTGTTCTCACTGTTCTTATTCTAAAAGTTTTCTTATTTCAACACTACCCTCATATTCAGTACATTATTTATTTGGAGGAATAAAAAATGGGAAAAAGTGGGGTCAGGTTAACACAATCCGACCAAATGGTACTAGAAATATGCTTGTTTGGACCCGAACCTACTTTGACTGGTTGCTTAACCTGTCCCGGACTGTGCTAAAAAACTCGTGTTTGACCCTGATCTATTTTAACTAGTTATCCAACCCATCCAGCCCCCTGTTTACTAATTGGGGATACATCACCATTGCAGGACTGGGCAGACCTGTGGCAGCCTGATCTTGCTGGGAAGATTGCAATGGTTGATTCTCCAAGGGAGGTTATTGGTGCAGTTCTGAAATACTTGGGAGCATCATACAATACAAGCAACATCGATTCTGAAGTTGCTGGTGGAAGGAATGCTGTCAAGGATGAACTTGCTTCATTTAGAAAACAGGTATCAAGATGAACCTAAATCGACGATTACATAAACGTCTTAATCTATGGGTTCGAAAGATGGCTAGGGAAGAGTACGGATATGGACACGGGAATACCGGTCAGGCTGTGTACATCAAAGCCAAAGGCTCGAGTCTCCCTGGGTAGCCTGAACAGGGATACCCATTTTATATTCAAACATCATTAAGATGTTTTTAACAGGTATAAGAGTGTAAAAGGGATAAAACAAGTGATAAATATGTTTACTTCAATGATATTCTTGTAGGTTCGTCTATTTGACAGTGCGAACTATCTTAAAGCATTTAGCGTTGGTGACCTTTGGGTGGCTGTTGGGTGGAGCAGTGATATTGTTCCTGCTGCCAAACGCTTGACAGATGTCGCTGTTATTGTTCCAAAGTCGGGAGCTAGTTTATGGGCTGATTTATGGGTATGTTTGTTTTTATTATTATATATCTATTAATTATGGAAACTTTAGTCTTCCACTCTTCTTTGGTATATGTCTGCATACCACTACCCACAAATAGTTAAGTAATTTCTAAACAAGATAAAAGAGAAGGAATAATGAACTAGGTAACTCATAAATCTGATTCCTGCAGAAAACCCAACGCAAGTTGGGTAGAGTCAACTTTTAACCTCAGACATGTTTTTAAATCCTTGCAGGCAATACCAGCTGCTTCAGGCACTGTTGATGACGAACTTGGGGGACGAGTTAGAGGGCCATCTCCACTTGTACACCAATGGCTAGATTTCTGCTTGCAAACTCAAAGAGCATTACCCTTTGAAGAGGAGATTGTTGCCGGTGCATCACCATCCGCTCTTGACAACACCCCTGTCCCAAAGCCCAAATATCTGAGCAGAAATAAACCGAAGCTGGATACAAACCTTGTTTCTGGAGTACCCCCGCCTGATATATTACCAAAGTGTGAGTTTTTGGAGCCTTTATCGGATGCTGCATCCTTAGACTATCAGTGGTTAATAGCTAGCATGGAAGCCCCTAGTCATGGATTTATGCATAAATTCCAGAATTGCATGTCCTGGGCATCAAAAGCCCTACAGACTAAGTTATTGTAGCTCTATATATCATTGTAATTTTTCACATGATGTCCATAATTTTTGGTATTAGTTATACCCCCCAAATGGCTTGAAAGCCATGTTGCGAAGGCGTTAAAAGATCACCCGTCTCTATATGAACTTTGCTCATGGGCTCGTGGTCCTTGCAAGGATGAGTCGCATAAAGAATGTTACAATCCTGTTTTAGTATATTGGTAGATAAAGTTATATTTTATCTTTCTTCCTTGGAACTTGTTTGGGGTTGCAACAAAAACATCGCGAAGTGAAAACCGGTGGCTCGACCTTTGTTTGATGGGGTTTTTTCTTATGTCTCGGTTTATCTGTAATTGGCATAAGGTTTTTTTCAACCCTTTTGCAACCTTAGCAGTTAAAGTTCAAAGTTGAATATAGTTTGTGTATTGTACTTTCTAGATTATTGTATTTCTATATTTTGATCGCTAGTAGCCGGGCTTAGTAGCATGAGCCTGTGACCCAAGTGGGGGCATTAAGATTATTGGAGGGTGCGGAGCTAGGGACTGTTTTGGCTTGAAGAGTTTGCGAAGGCTAGCTTTATTTTGATCGTTAGTATCCTGCTAGCAAATCTCTTATAGCAATAAAATATACCTTTTGTTGTTCAAAAAAAAAAGTTATATTTTATGGTTATGGTAATTTATCTAGTATAAAAATTATAGAAGACTCTGTATATTAAATTGAAGTAAAAAAATTAATTAACACGTAACTTGGGCATAAAGTATTACCCAAGTTAAAAATGTAAATATACATGAGAATTGAATTAAATAAAATGCTATATATATGGCAATTAGTAAAATACATATATGGTAAATGAATATTTATTAAATGATGATTTAGCATATCTCATATATGTATTAATTATCTCACTTGACTCACCAAAGTACCATACAATCTTTATTCTTTAACATCCATCTCAGTCCTCACTACTCCCATACAAAAAAAAAAAAAAAAAAAAAACTAATAATAATAATATATTACACACACTTAAAAGTGTGTGTTTACTGTTTTGTATATGTGGTCGGAAGGTGGACGGAGGTGACGACAACGGTGCCAAGGTGGTGACAACAACGGCGCCATGGCGGTGACGGCAACAGTTCCACGGCAGCCATGGTGTAGTTCAGCCATGGTGTATGATTCATTGTTTTATATTTTTGGAATTGTTTATTCTATAGTCTATACAGTATGAAGATTTCGAGAATGAATTCTTCTTGTCTGTGATGAACCATGGGCGTGAGTTGCTTTCAATCAACGCCCATTATGACCCGTTCTAAATATGTAGAGAGTGATTATGTGCCCATTGTAACCCGTTCTCAAATATGAAGGCAACCATAGCAACCCAAAAGTATTTTAAACCCAAAATCACCCATTTTAATGTCGGGTCATCATTGCCGCCTCTAGTCAACATACTTGATACTTATTTCGCTTTCTATGCATTTGAGATTAATGGCTTTCTACATTTATCTTAGAAACACGATAAAAATATACAGATCCCATGCATATTTTCATCGTCATGTGTGTTATTTTATCTTGCATTTGTCGTAAGCGTTTTAAAGCCAGCCTTGTGTTTTCTTCATCATTGATTCATAAGAAACGCATCATAAAATGTTCATATTTTATTCTATACAACCAAGTTGGCTTAAGGTGATATCATACATTGTTGCATCATTTACTTTCTTCATGGGGTCGACATCCAAATATTCTTTGTATGCAACCTTTTTTAACTATGTATGCCGTTGCCATATTCTCTTTAATTTTTGGCCAATTGCGAGCCAACCCATAAATATGCTCTTATAATTTCCACAAAACAGTCGACGTTTGTAGTTAAAGATCTTTTTTGCTAGTTTGGCAAAGGGCTGTGTGTTAGGGTATGTTTGGCAAGACTAGGAGGTTGTGGGACTGTTCAGGGCCGAAGCTTGAATTGGGTGCTCTTTTTTCCTTTTTATTTTTTTTCGAGCTCATAGCTTTAAGCTGCTAAAAACCTTTTTGTCAATATCCATCGATTTAAGATTGTATTTGGTGGTGACAATCTCTTTGCGAGGGATAAGTTCCAAGATGTAGATTGTGAGGGAGGGAAGAATAGGCTTAAAATGAAGCATGATGTACGATCTAAAAGAATCTATACTCCCTTAAAAACCATTTTACCCCCTCCCCTCTCTCAAATTATGAACCTTTCTACCTAATTTACCTTTACTATCCTAAGTGTATTTTACTATAGCCTTTGGGATGTTCCTAAACTGCCCCCATAAAAAATACACGCTCTCTGGTGATCTCCCAAAAAATACACACACATAGAATACTTTTCCCTCTGTTCTGCTCCATCTGCGATCCAGGTTTTCCCCACTTTTTTACCACCATCTAACTCCCCTTTTCTGATCTATTTTCCATCCAACCACCGCCACCATACAACAACAACAACAGTGCCCAATCCCGGCGTAGACGGGGTATGGGGGAGGTAAGATGTAGACAGCCTTACTCCTACCATAGGGTAAGATGGGGGAGCTCAACAACAACTCTTGAATTGATATAACAAGTGTCTTTGGAAGTCAATAAAATACAAAATGGAATAAAATGCCCAGTTTCCATTTGTTCCTCCATTTGTAATGTTCCTTGGGCATCTACCAACTTCTTAGGTATCTTTTAATTTATATAAGTTTCGATGTTTAATATAAATACTTGAAAAACCGATTTATAATAAGAAAATTAGGACATAGTTGAATACATGAAAAATGCACAGTTTTAACAAATATGATGGATGGAGCATA
>JAOEHQ010043004.1:0-12122 GCA_025447715.1 Asclepias incarnata | reverse complement strand
TTTTTTATTTAGGTGTCCTCAAATTAACTTTCTCATATATATATATATATATATATGTATATATATACATATATATATATATATATATATATATATATATATATATTAACGCATTTGAGTTTAAACTAAGAAGAGAAAGGAAATGAAGATGGATGGGGATTCTCTCAAATAAATGAGGAAATCATGTGGGGTGGGGTGGTAAGTCAAAATGACAGGTTTTTTTTTGTTTTTTTTAATTTCTTAATCACACATCAATAAAATTTTAAGTGGTTTTTTATCTGTTAGCCACTGAGGTTCCAACTATATTTAAGTCATTAATCAAATATCAATATAAAATAATTATTTTAAAGATATAGACACATAAATTATTTATTTATTATTTTTATAAAATTTAAGATGTTACAGATACCATGAACTAACTTTTTATTTATTTAAAATTACAAGCATTGTTTTTTTAAAATCACAAAACTTTAATAGCTATATTATTAATATATTAATTAATTAATATTATTTCACAATAACTTAACCAGTCGTCACTCACCTCTCACGTCTCGCTGTCACTACCATCATCCCGTCGCATCGTACGGGTAATCTTGTAGTGTTATAAAATGGAAAATGTTATTTTTTATTTTCTTATAAATTTTTCTAAAAAACTCTAATTTAATCACATTTTATGTTTTTTTTTTATAAAAAAATTAGAAAACAAAAAGTGTTTTCTTCCGTTAAATAGAGACCGTAAGAAAAACAGTTAGAAAATGGATTTAGCTTTTGGGCCTTTAGGCCTCTGGCTCACCAGTCACCGCTCACATATACAAATATACAATTGACCAGATCACCAGATTAACATCCAAATCATCTCCAAATATGCACGTTTATAAATTGTTATTGTTTACTTACATTTTATAGAATTGTTATTCTAGTATGCAGTTATCATGCAAAGAGCTACATATATCTAAAAAGGATCTCGGTCAAATCCGTTGACAAATTTTTTTTTCATAATTTTAGTTTAATATAGTGTAAACTTCATGAAAATTGGTATTTAACCTTTTGATTTTATCCATGAGTCTTGATAATAAACCCAATTGACAGGAATTCTAGCTCTGCCCCTGGCGATTATTATATTTTATAAAGCGATATCAACATGATACGCGCACATCTAAATAATTTCTTATGATTTCTCTTGACGGCATTCACTGGTTTTTAATTATGTCTGACGATTTTTGATGTTGTTGATTGTGGTGGTATAAGAGAGTAGAATAAGATGTGACGTTTCATATGTAATCTATTTTAAAAAAAAATACTAGTTTTTAGACCCGACACGAAAAGTGTGACATATTAATATTGTAAATGTGAATGTATATATTTGATGTATGTGTTGGTATTTCATTTGTATTTTGTATTGTTATATGTTAAATACATTCTATGTGATTATCATAAGTCATTTAATCAATACAAATATTATCGGCTTATGTAGTTGTTGTGAATATGTCCCATAGAATTATTGCACGACCATTACAGTTGATTATTATTCATTCGTTGATTTCATGTTATTCATTTCACGGGTCTATCGCGATCCCATGTTTTCGCGTTGACGCGTAACATGTTTACATGGAGTGTGCATAAGCTAATTGAGCCTTACCACAATTACTACGATTGCTTAACACATAGTAAACATGTGATATATTTTTCTTTTTATCTCTGTATGTACTGAATCTACTAAAGCAATAACTGGACAAGGATTTTCGGGGCTCCACGTTATATTTCAATAGGAATATAGGATCTCGATAAAAGGCGCATGTAAATTGAAAAAAAGTTTGAAGCATGTGAAATCACCTTTTTTGGCTCATCTAAATAGTGTTTATTGTACAAAGATGTACGTACAATATTTGTCGGGAAATATATTGAGTAAGATAATAAGGTTAAGGAAAATGCTAAATACAGTCCTAAGAGTTGTGATTAACGTGAATAAAAAAAATTGTACATTTCTATATCAAAAGCTCACCCTCTGAATTTTATGGTAAAAATACAACTATTTTATATACGTTAACTACAACCCCTAAGGCTGTAGTTAGCAAGACCATAAAGTTAACTCTTCTATACTAAGTTCTTTTGATTGTTGTTTGCATTAAGTATTGTATTATAGCTAATCAAGAACAGGATTTCAAAAACTTGTGTTTATCTTATTGACCAATGTAATTAATTACTTGGATTTCAATTTACATTGAATTCAATGGATTCAAGATTTCTTGTGTTTATCTTATTGACCAGTGTAATTGCTTGATTTGTGTTCATCTTAGCCAAACAATTAAAAGTTATAGTTATCTAGTTAAAATCAACGTTTTAAAAACCGGATTTTTGGTCGAACCGGCCAGTCAACCGTGAACGGTCGGACCGGTTCAACCGGCCGGTTCAACCGTTTGGTATTTTTTTTTTTAAATGCTACTAAACTTGTTACAATCCATTCAAAAATAATACAAAATAGTTATAATCCAAAGAAAATATATGTTTTAATGTTCACAAACAACTAAAAATATTATTAAAGTATAAACATCATCATGAAATTTCTTTTTAAAAAAAATACAAAACCGGTTGAACCGGAAAAACCGGCCGTTTCGAACCATTGAATCGGACCGCTAAAAAACCAGGTTTAAAAAACTGGGCTTCTAACCGCCAACCGGTCCAACCGGTCGAACCGGCCGGTCCGGTCCGATTTTTAAAACATTGGTTTGTTATGTCTTCTCTGTTAATGTACATATGAAGCCTAATTACTGGTACTTTAAATACCCCGTGTAAAGTATTTATGTTATACATTACTTCGCGTTTGCATTATATGAGGCCTAATTACTGGTACTTTAAATACTCTATTGGGATTAATATAAGGGGGGTTCAATTGCTAAACTTTTATAACGTAAATGATCATGCATTAGATGAATAGATGACTTCCACATAAGGTGTTTGATATAATGTTTTTCGAATTTATTATGAGTGCTTTGATACTTATTACTTCAGTTTTCTCATCCGGGCAGTCAATTGCATCTTTTGTTTCTTTATATTGACGTATTTCATCAGTCACAAGGTTTGTTGCCTTCTGTATAGTTTCTTTTTTATGTTTATATTACTTTTAACTTTCAGGACGTGTATTATCTTTGTTATATGTATAGTACGTATTAGCCTAATTACTGCTACTTTAAGATTCTTGTATAAGTATTTTTGTCATACATAGCTTCGTTTTTGCAAAGAATTACAAAATGCCGTCGAAGACGAAACGTAAATACTACCCAAATTAACAATATCGCATTTACAAAAATTAAAACATTACATAACTATTATGAAAAATAAATGCCTTTCTATTTTTTCTGGTCAATGTCTATTAGGTTATGGGACTTTTGAAACCAACCAAACAACAAAATACAATATTTCTCACTCCACTTGAGTGTATCTGTCATGCAAGTGGATTCTCAAAGATCTATGATGACTAACTGTCACTTAAGTTTCTTGATTGTTCACTTAGGCCGCTCCCTATCGTCCTCGGCGTATCTCGTTCTCAAGCTCGGCGTGTACACCGCCATAGGCACGGCCTCGGCGTGCTTGCTCATCGTCTTCATCTGGCGTAAAAAAGAAATGGGTGGACGAGAGAAAGCTGCGTATGGAAACAAAAATATATGTGTGTATGTATATATATGTGACTATGTGTGAGTCTATCTGTGTGTGTATATATATATATATGTGTGTGTGTGTGTGTATATATATATATTGTGTGTGTGTGTATATATATATATATATAAATTAATTGAAGATGAAGTTTTTTTTGTCTTTAGTGAGTAAGCCACTTGTGTTTTCTAGTGGTTTTTTTTATATAAAAATTTTTTTTGATTATTATATTATTATAATTATAATATATATATTTTTGTATTTTATTTAATTTTATAATTAAATGATTAAAAATAATTTTAAAAAAATGGAGGATGAGGTGAAGATAAGAGTATGATATGGAGGAGGTAGTTCTTGGGTGTGTCTTAGAGAGAGAAAACTGATGTGACAATGAGGATGAGAGGAAGATGAGGACATGATAGGGAGAGGCCTTAGTGATGTTACATCATGAGAAATTCATATTCACTATTGAAGCTAAATTGAACGCTTTAGAATCTCACATTTTTATGAATACGTACATTTTTTGAGGAATGCTAATGAATTTGATTGGCGATGTCAAAGGAAAATTTGTTGTGATGTTGGTGGATATGATCGACATTGCTGGTTAGTCATTCAACATATGAACCAAAATATTTAAGTCAAATATTTCTGTTGCATATCCATCGTTTCCAAGTGTTTGAATAATAATGTTCTTAATGGAAATACAGAATATTGTACCATATTAGTTAACTGAATGTGCTTATGTAATCATTAGATAACACCAGTATATTGTATAAGTATATTGTGTTATCTTCAGGAACACTATCAAAAGGTGCAACTTCGTTACATGAAACAGATGCAAAGGAAGTCTATGTGTGTTGCACTCATGGCGTATTTAGGTAAATTGTGCGATTGTCATTAAGTTTCTTGACCCACAAATCCACGATCAAAAAAAGAACCTCCACGGAACCACAACGCTATATTTTTTCTAAAAAAAAGTATTATTTTAGTATGCCCACTAAGTCACTAACATGCCATGATGATTTGTTATTCTTTTTTTTTATTATTATTATTATTATATAGACAATATTTATGCATCTTTTTTTGTTACACCCCCCTGCAGTTAAGGCGTTGTCTAGCGTTCTTTTCCATGAAGTGATCGTTACTAACACAATTCTTTTAAAGGAACAACATTATTTCCCGCAGGTGATTGTTCTTTCAGCGGCAAATTTTTTGGGAGAGACCATTTGGCATGTGCATGATGACAGCTCTGTAAGTAGTATTTGGTCATTAAGGAGTTCGGATTAATCTTATATGGGTATGATATCAACCGTTATAATGTTGGGTCATCACAAATTGTTTACTGATAGTATATGGTCCATTAGTAATTTTGTATTCTCATGTATTGTAAGACCATGATGATGTTTTTGTAGGTTGTATGGCTGATCCATTTTACCTCTCATAAAGAGATCATCATATGACTACTGTACTTCAGGTAATTAATCTAATACATGGTTCTACTTTTTGAAAAATTCATTACAATATCCGTAGGTTCAAGTTAGTTTTTGAATTATGAGACAACTAAAAGTCAATGGCAATGTTAATTATAGGACAACTGGCAATTGTAAGTTTGTAAATTATAATCTATATGTATTTAAAGGTTGTTATATGAATACACAACGGTTAAGACACCATATGTTTGGACAATTCTGTATTGTTGTAAGTAATTCATCATTACCCACTCCTTTGAGATCATCATTTATTGTTATGCATCTTAATCAAGGATCAAAAGCGAACCTTGAGGGACTAATTCCCAAATTTGAGACACTAGCGACAATCCTTATTTTAAGCAAGATGATGCAATGGTGCTATGCAAGTGTTGGCTTCATCTACCGGTGAAAACCGGGTTCTGATTTTTATTATGTGTATGACGTTGAACATTGGCTTTTCCACAGATGTTTTCATAAAGGAACCAATTTACCTTCACAAGTTGTTTCATTTATTAAGTTTTAGAGGGTCACATCAATCCTTAAATAGCATAGTCAGAATGTATTATATATGATGTTTTAAATAATGGTAATGTGAATTAAAATATAAAAGGATTTCATCGCTTGAACTTATCGTTTGTATGCAAATCTTTTCCGTATCCAAAACTTTTTGGTGTGAAAAATGTGTTCCGCGACAACGCGCGGGTAAAAATACTAGTATATCCCTGAGAAGATGTCGCCGGTAAGTGGACCTTTATTCGGTTCATTGTGGGCTAAAGTATTTAAAAGCTTATCCGACCTTTTCTTTTTAGTTGTTACCCCCTGTTCCAAAATTATTTTACATGAACAAAAATCACACACCAAAATAGAGAGATGAACTAGAAGAAGAATGATAAGGCAGCTAAGTAGACGGTAGAGTGGTAGACCTCACACGAGATGCCTAGATATGGGTCCTCAAACCATCATCTTGGATATAAAAGATTTCTACTTGTAAGTTGTACTCCAAACTTACTAATGGAGACCTCCATAATACTTAGAGTTCACCAGAAATATATGTGCATAATCCATAATCCCTAAAGTTTTGATTTTTTTTGTTTATATATGTTAAAATTGATGGGGGTTTGTTTCTTTTTGTGTTTTTTATTTTATTTTTATTTTCATTTGTGGCATCATTTTCTCATCTGCAGTGTGAAGGACTCAAATGATAACCAGGGTTTGAGGTTTCCTTTCTCATATGCAGTGTGACGGTGATGCACCTGGTTACGAGTTTATTGATAACGATTCCGATGATTCCGATGATTTTGTATTGCATCGCACTCAGGTTGTTATTTATTTTAGGCATTATATATATAACAATCTAAAACAACAAAGCTACAGTAAATGGTTGTTACGGGGTACAGTGACTTGGTTAGCTACAGTGACAGGCTTAGTTACTGTTTTTATTATTATGCCGTTCTCACATCTCTCCCACACTCACCGCTCCCTCTCTTCCCTTCTTCCCTATCACCGACATTCACCATCAATTATTTATACCTTCTCCACTCTTTCATCATTATGAATGAACATCCTTCTTTTCTCCCCTTTGAACAAACTGCCTAAACAAGCTAATTTCTATTACCAACCAAACAGTGTTGTTCCGCATTGTTCCAAAAACGTAAATAATGTAAAACCTTAGCCCACTAAAAAACCCACAACAAAAACTTACCAACCGCAAAAGAATGACCGTTTACGTTACTTCACCGTAAAAAACACATGCCATTAAGGTGGGTAGATGTGTGTGAGTGAGAACAAATGTTTTCTGGATACAAAGTATAGGAAGAGATGTAAAAAGAAGAATAATAATAGACTATTTAAATAAAAATGAGATTTTTGCAGTGCCTTTGATGAAAAGTGGCCCATGGTTTTGTAAATTGTCAGGTTGTTTTGGTAAAATTGTTATTTATTTATTTATAATAAATATTTTTGTAGGATAGTCAATTATTTTACAACAAAATAGTAAAGTAATAAAAAAAAAAAAATGGATATGTTAATCTATCATCATTATTATTATCTATAACATATAAAAAAATTTATTTAGTTTTAATGGTTTTATGACTTTATCAATTAAAAATTATGCTGATTTGTTACCTATTTGTTTACTGTGATATGGTTACATGTTAAAATTTTTAGCCTGACTGTAATTAAAAATTATAACAACCTTTTTGCCAAAATGTAATACCTTTTAATGTTTATAAACATGTAATCTTTAATAGACCTTCATTTTATACACATATAGCAGGGTTTTATGTCTGTGGATCAATTTTTATGATTTGTATGCTACGTGATTATGCAAGATTAAAGAAAAAAATCCGTTCCCGCAGCAACGCGCGGGGTAAAAATGCTAGTTTTTAATAAGTTAAGATATGATTCGAATATTAGCATATGGAGGTTTAGGCGTGTGTGGATGCAGTGATGTTATATTCCCGATTTAAGACTAAGAGGAGTAAGGCGGCTTGATGGGGAGGGCGTCTTGCGACACGTGGCATTTGCGTAAGAGGAGAAGAAGCCCTCAAAAATGATAGAGTAAGGAGGCAAGGGGCGGCAAGTATATATATACTATACATATATATATAGGGGTTGGTTATTGTAAAACAAGTATTAAAGTAAAACAAATAAGATAAGATCTTGACAATTGGATCATAATAAAACTGATGCACGAAGATTCATAGAGCACAAGTATATACAACGATGCACGAAGATTTTTATGATGCACAATGATTTTTAGTTAAGAGATTATGATTGTTTTATTTGTTTTACTTTAATACTTGTTTTATTTTAACTATAACCTATATATATATATACACACACACACACACAACACACAAACAAAGTAGAAGTGGGCGGCACCTATTAGCCGTGGAAAAAAAATTTTGGAGCAAGAAGCCCTCGGGGTCCTGTAGCGGGGCTTCAAAGCACGGCAAGGGGCTTCAAAAGGGGAGATGCCGCCTTACTCCTCTTGGTCTAAACAGATCCTAGTTTGGGTTTTAAATATTTTGTAATTGTGTTTTAAGATAAGATTAAAAAACATGATTGTAATGAGAATGATGTCATGAATCTTGGGTTGGTTTTTTTTATCGTCCGAAAAAATGGTGTTACCGGAAGTTGGTCGGAAATTCGCCGGAGAAGATGATCGGAGATTGGAGTCCACCGGAAGTCTATAAATGTATGAACTATGGCTTAATGTCTATTGTGTGTATCCAACTTGACATCTGATGTGGCATTACGTGGCATCTGACATGGCATTACGTGGCACCAACCTATTAGACGTAAACGGTTACCCGGTAGCATTCATTAAGTGGACAAAATAACGAGTTCATTAGATACAATAAATATCCGAGTAATTCATTATACAACATAAACATTTGTGCATAGTTCTTTACATTCGGGGACACTAATTCTTTGATATTCATTCAATTAAATATATAAAAAAACAAATTAAAAATAAATGTTTACCGGTAACCTACTTTAAAGGTAACACGGAGTCACGGACCCGCTATAACAGAAAATGCTATGTTTTGTCCCATAATAGTGGTGTTTTTTCTTCAGATCTCAGGGGGTTGGCAGTGGACACTAGATTGGATACGGTATCATCCCATACCACACCTTAACACCGCCGCCGAGGTAGTGGTATGGGACATTACATGAGAAATGTGGTAATGTTTGTAGCGTGGTATGGAAGAGTGGTATGGAAAAAGTAGCCCACTTCAACCAATAATTTGTTATATGTGGGGTATCTCTAAGGGTATATTTATTTTTTATTGTAGTGTGGTATGGATTGCAGTGTGGTATGGTATTGCCAATGAAATAAGGGAGTGTGGTATGAAAAAGTATAGGAATAATGTGGCATAAGGAGATTGGTTGAAGAGTGTGATATGGATAGCAGTGCAACTACCCATTGCCAACCCCCTAAGACCAAAGGGAATGGGCACTTTTTGCATGAAAATGTGTGCTTTTGTTTGGCAAACTTGCATTTTGGAACGGGCTATTTAACTTCATTTGCACACACACAAACATAAATTATTAATAAATATATAAAGTAAAAAATAAAAAAAAAATTCCAAAAAGCTGCAAAAAGGGCGTGCCAGCCCCTTCCCCACTCCTGTTAGCCTAAGATATATATATATCTTAGAGATTTATATACAAGACAGGATGTATTGGAAATTTGGAATATCCAGATAAGCAATAAATAAAAATGAAATGACGTGGAATATCAAATAAGCAATAAAAAAAAGAAAATGAAATTCAAAAAAATTGGTAACTGGCAACTGAATTAGATGGTAAACTAGACCCACAATAGATGTTTTTGTCAAGTTTTAGGCCACAAAAGCCGCGTTTTTTGTTCGGACCCTCATAAAACTATTTTGCCTAAGTTGGGATATTTTCTAAGCAATTAGCCCAAAAATTTAAACCAATCAGATGGCGTCATGTATTTTTTAACATAGAAATCAAAATTTGCCCAATTTAAGGGTGTGGTTACCATTTTTTGTCAATTAAATTTTTAACATTCACCCCTTCAACTTTAACAAAAACTACAAATTTCATAAAACATTAAAAATACAAATCTTAAAATTAAAAACACATCCTAAAATACTTAAAACTACAAATCCTAAAATTAATAACTACAAATCCTAAAATTAAAAACACACATCCTAAAATACCAATAAGACCACACCTAAAAATACTTAGGATCTGTACCAAGGTTTTGGCTAGTTAGGGTCGTATGCTGGGCACTTCACTTCGTTGACCATCTTGTTTTTACCGACATTTTTATAATACATATCGGCCCGGGTGCATTGGTCTGTCAACGTGTAATTGGCAGCATTCACTTGGTCAAGTGCCGACTTCGCCTTCTCGGTAACGTATTGTTCTTCAAGCATGGAATTTGACCGCCCCGACGGTCGTAGTTCCCATATTACTTGTGCGCACCAATCCTTCTTCTCCTGTAGTTTCCGAACAACTGCCATAAGTTCTTCTTGTAACAGTTTGTCGTCTAGTATATCAGCCATGATATTGTTTCTCACCTCGTCAACGGTCATGTGTTTAACATTGTTTGAAGGTGAATTGTTTGAACATGAAGCCATTTGGAAAATGAAAATGTTGTAGAGAAAATGAAAATATTTGAATGTGTAAAATTGATTGTGTAGATATGGTATTTATAGTGAAAGAGTAAAAAAAAATTTAAAACAAAAACAACCAGCACGCTACCAACATTCATATCCTAAAAAAAACAGTCAAAAAGGTAGGTCCCACACGCTCCAACGTTCATTTCTATCGGATGCATGAGGCCGATTAGACTAACCGAATCCGCGAGCCGAGAGTTGTTGAAAAGTTGGGGATGGGGAAACCGGCATGCCGATTGGTGGCCGATGTGAGGAACCGCAAGAACAAACCGACCACACCCTTCACCCTTATGTATTTGTATTTTTAAACTGTCAGAAATGAGGGCTCCTGATGGAAGCCCCACTTTTTTGAACTTTTTTTTTAACTTTAATTAAAAATAATATATAAAAACTTAGTAAAACTAAATAAAACATAATTCCATTACATAACTTAATAAAAATGGTTCCATTACATAACTTAATTAAACTAAATAAAACTAAATAAAACTAGATAAACCCATATTTTTCGTGGATTCGTCATTTCATTTCCTCCGCTACTTGTCTCTCGTCTTTCGAAATATGGGATATGTTGGCGGTCAACATTTTTAAATACTTATTAAATTGTTTTTCTTTTTTCATTTCAATAATGATAATATATTTTACAAAGTAATAATAATAATAATAATAATAATAATAATAATAGTTAATTAATATATTCTCTAAACAATAATGGTAATATATTTTACAAAATAAAAAAAATTATATAAAATATTATTAATTTTTTATAAAAAGTAAGTTTTTTATAAAATAATATTAAATATTATAAAATAATTTTGAATTCCATTGAAATTTCTAACTTTCCATCCAATGTGCTAAGGAATCTTGAATTCCTTCATATGATGGACTTTGAAGGATTTCAATTCCATTTCTTTACGAACCAAACGGCTCATGGAATGTAATCTGAATTCCATTCTAGCAACCAAACAAGATATGAAATGGAATTCAGATTTCAATTCCATCGAATTTCAGGGAATTATGCGAACCATACAGACCCTTATAGTTTTAGAAACATATTATGATATTATACTTTGGGAGAATTTTCATGTTCCGAGATGTTTATTTGCATATGAAGATGTAAATCATCTTACGTTTTTTCATTAATAGTAAGATAGGTCTATCCTTGAATTGAGAAGGGACTTGGATAGTAGTGTGCTGAATTAATAGTCCTTCCTCTCCATTTTGTTAGTTTTTTTTGTCGTTATTATATGTGGAATAGGCCTACACACTAAGTATAGCTCTATGATAGAACCAATTGTATGAAAAAAAAAGCAATTTCTAAAAGTGTTTTTAATGTCCTTAATTACCGTACCATGATCACATGATACTATTTTGTCCTTCTAGAAACATTCTCTATGACTGTCTAAATATAACCTCTCTTATATCATGTCCATGACAGTATTGAATATCGTTGAGTTGAGTTGATCACATAATACTGTTTCGTAGGAATGAGTTAATGACAATGAGCGTATTTGTGCCGCCACTTTTCATTTCATATTATGTAATTGATTTGAGAAAATTTGAACAACAAATCTTGAAGTTATGCTCTAAGCAAAAGCATTCAGTTTGAACTATAAAGAAAAATGTACATTTGCTTGTGATGATTAAAATTACATGTTGGCAGTATCTTGCCTTTAGACCATTCGTAACCGTTCACCCCTTTCACCTACACTTTTTCTTGTCACGTCAGTTTCACCTTCTCACCACTTTCACCTTTTCTTTTCTCCCTTAATCATTCACCTTCAAATTTAATACCCCACATTACCCCACAATATCTACTATATACCCAATCAAAATAAAACAAATAATT
>JAOEHQ010042993.1:0-12125 GCA_025447715.1 Asclepias incarnata | reverse complement strand
GAGGACGGAATTTTAAGAACACCCATATAATTTTTATAATTTATCGATGTACGGTTTTTGAGATAAAAGATTTTGAAAGAATTAGATGAAACTAATGATTTATGGAGGAGAGAGAAAAATAGGAGAAAATGTGTGACTGAGATTTATTCCTTGATTTTCACACAAATTTTCATGTGCAAATGATCATTTCCATGTGTATATATACTAATTAATAACCAATCAAATATCTTAAGACTAACAGTATATTTTGTGAAAAAAGAAACGACATATATGCTGTACATTTTTAAAATCGTGCTCGGTTTTACTTAATTTATGTAGTAAAAAATCTAAGGCCGGTGTTATAGCATATATATATATATATATATATTTATAATTACCATTAATTAAATGAATGTTTGTTGTAAAAAATTGTGTTAATTAGGTCTAATATAATTAATGTGATAAAGAAATTAAGAATGCATGAAAGATAGAGAAAACATACATGTTTAGTTTCATCTTGAATGTAAATAGGACTATCTTCTTTCCAAGTAGACATGGATCGAAGTAGCAGGTTTCTCATATTAGAAGTAACTTGAGCTTTAAGATACGGAGACTTGAAGAAAGCACCAATAAGGCCATGAATTCTCCGGTGAAAGCTTCCGTTTATTAGCAAAATCGACGATTCTCCCATCAACTCTGTCAATGATTTCGGATATGATGGAACGAAACTGTTGGCATCGCTTTGTAGGACAATTCTACTCACTTCTGCATCGGTTGATACTATTGTCGGGCTACCAAACAAATGAGATTTGAACACCTTCCCATACCTAACAAATTAAAATATTCAATACGCCCCCAAACTTAATTAATTGATGATGAATACTTAATTAATTAGGGGTATATATATCATCAACTAACTATCACTGAAACTACATTACTACCTATTAATTAGTGATATATAGTTTTTGTACTAGCTAGTAATTAGTGCATTCTTTACAATGGTAAACCTTTTAAAAGGTTTAAAAATATGTAATATCATGCCAAATCATTAGTCCATGAACCTTTTCAACTTATAAATTAATTTATTCTCACTATCAATTAATAATTAAACCATAAGAAAGTTTTGCAAATTAAATTAAATGATATTTAGTTAAAGTTAGTAATCTTTATGAAGAAATTGATGTTTGAAGAGATTTCAAGATCTTAGACTGACTAGCTTGTTCATGATCCACGTACATATAAGCATGAAACACATATAGCTTATATGAACTTCTTCATGAATTTTAAAAAACTTTTTTTAAACCTCTTATTAGCTAGAGATGCTCTTAATTAGTATACGTACACGTTGTTACGGGTTGAACGAGTAAAGCTAAACAAAACGAAGCTAACCAAATGTAGCATGATATCGATCAATTAAGACAGTACTTACAAAAGACGACGTTTTTCCATGAACGATTGAGGACGGTCAGTATAACCACATGATATGAAATCTAGGGTTTCGCCAATGAAAGGCCATCCCATAGTTCCTTGAATAATATTTTTAGCCACCACCGTTGATGACGATTTCCATAACGGACAGTTGTTGATGATAAAGATGAGGGTGAAGAAGATGACTATCACGGCAGATACGAAGAAGGTGGTGGTGGTGGTTGATAGGAAGAAGAAGAAGTTGAAAATGAAGTCCATATATGAATATGAATATGAATGGTGGCTTTGTGTTTTTTTGTTTCTTTTGGTGGAATAATAATAATGTTGTTTGTGTTATAGTTGGTGTTTAAATATTATTGGAAGTGACATGAAAATTTATGCACGTACGTGTGCACGCGTACTACTTAATTGCTGACTCATCACATAATACCTTGATTTCAAGGGTTGTAAGCGAAAGCGAAGCAACTAGATATTTTTATTTTATCAATCATTAATAGTTAAAATTAATAATAATGTGTATTCAAAATTATATATATATATATAGCTAGGAAAAGTCAAATTATGAGGTCAATTAATTAGAGATTTGGAGGAAGTGATATCAACCTGCTATTTTAAGTTTAGAGTAAGAATATGAATTAAATTATTTCTTAAGTATGATTATTGAATCTTCAACTTTAACTTTTAACCATGATTTAGTTCCTTTTTTTGTTTCATATCTTATAATGAAATTTAAACTTATGTTACATAGTTAATTATAGAAATCTTGTTTACTACTTTCATTTTTAGAAAATTTAGTCGGAAACATCCGCAAGGATTTAGGTGGGATTAGGATCGATCGGAATAACAACGGCTACATACTAATTAACACTTGTAGTTTTACGTACATTTAGTTTAACTTAATCTTAAGTTTATACTAGCATGGTACCCGCGCAATGCGGCGGCGGTAGCGGCAACGGTCTGGTGATGGCCGCGACTGGTTGTGATGACGGCGACTATTGGTGGTGGTGGCGGCGTTGAGTGGTGTAATTTGATGTTAATGTAATTGATGTAAAGGTGGTACTGGAGATATTTTAAAAGATAAGGGTTTATGGTGTATATGAGTAAGATAAGGGTTTATGGTGTAAATTAGTTCATTAAGGGCAAATTGGATAATTCCTTATAAGTCTTTAGGTTCATTAAAGGTAGTCTAGACATTTCGCATGTCCCAATTTACGTAACTTTCAACAAAGGGTGGATAATTTTTAATAAAGAATAGAGATAGTAGATACAAACATTCTATATGAAAAATACATATACCGGTCTTTAGACTCATTTGGACGCACGAGTAGTGAATATATAGCAGCTCGCTCTCAGTTACTCACCTCTTTGCCTTACTTTTCTCTGTATGTATCACATGTGATAAAAATCTAATAAATATAAATATATTATATATACTACTATATAGAAATTATAGATCCTTATCATGAAAAGTTATAATTTTTTTTTATATACGAGATGACCAATATGCTTCTTTTACCAATTTACATCATTTATCTCTTTACTCGCCGCCGCTACCACAACCACCAGTCGTTGCTACCATCACACCGCCACTACCGTATTGTGCGGACATCCATCTAGTATATGAGTAAAAATTGACTCACGGGAGGATCTATTCAATTTGTACAGATTCAATGTTTTCTAATTAACGAATTGACTGAACAAACTTTTCGATCGGCAATATCAATGATGTAATAGTTTAATTATCATACTTGATATGATCGTGTTTAATTTGTATTAAATAAAATTTGTTTGTGTCATAAAATAAGGAAAGGTTTTTCTTATATATTACATTATCTGAAAGGCTCTGAAGAAACCCAAGTCGCCATGATTATGGATTTAGTTTAATTTTAAAAAGTAATTAGTAAGAAAATGAAATCGACCTATTTCATAAAGAAACCCAAGCCTGCAGTACTGATATGTTCATAAAGATGTCATAATTTCTCTAACCTATTTCAGTGATATTTGATTATATTTATTTATTTATTCTTATTTTTTTTAGTGCACTACTCTTTCATGTTAATATGTTATGAACATTCAAATGTACGTTTTTCTCCGGACTTAAAAATTAACCTACATAAATTGTTGTACATTAGGAAAGTTGTTTTCTCTTTTATATCTCCCTCAGCACACGACCATTGCGTTTTTGGTATTTTGATGGCAAAGATAGTCGTTTTGGCTAATCAAAGCGCAATTTTTCTAACAATGAAGTATACATGTAGCGTTTTTTAAATTTATGACTACACCCTTTAATTAGCCTTTCTTATATCAAATGTGTATATATATTTAAGTACACAACTTTCTTATGTCGTCATCAATCGGTTAACTAGCAATAACTAATTCGATCCACTTTAGCCTTGTTAGCATAATACGAGCAACAATCAATCATTTAATTTTTTTTTGAACTTTAATCAATCATTTAATTAGCTAGTACAATTAATTGAAAGAAAAGAAAAAGAAAAACTTAGGGAGCGTAAACTCTTATAAATGAATTAGGGTCATGGACTTATGGCTATGGTCCATCCACAAACAACTCTTCAAGCTTTAGGATTTGTAAGTGCTCTACCTATTTAAAAACGTTAATTTTTTGAAAGTGGACATACTTATTTTGAGACTAGCTAGGGAGACCCAACCTAATTAGAGACCACACCTTAATTACATATATGTCATGCGTAATTAAATTAGATGAAATGCTAATCATCAAAAGTGCAAACGAAAAGAGGAAGTCAATTAAACGCTTAAATTCATGTCTTCATAATACCACATTCCAAATACATAAAGACTAATTAAATAGTATGGTCCTGTACGAGCATGTTGTAATATGGTCCTATGATCGACAGCATGTTTTGCCACCTGCTTTTAGATGGGGTGGCGGGGTTATTTTCTTTTGGATGAGGTACGGGTTCGAGCCTTATTTCAAAGATTTCCCTCTTCGTGGTAACTTTGATGGTTACGTAATGTGGATTCAAAGTTCCTATACTGTCTGTTTGGATGTCACTGTGAATTTTCGGACCATCTAACAATTAACTTGTTGTTAAAAAAATAAATATCGAGAGCATGTTGTAATACACATTTCACCATGACTCGTTCTATTGTTACCGTTTTAACATGACTCGTTCGATTGTTACTGCTTTTGTCCAAACAATAATTTTTTACTCCAAAACTGGCAAAACATATTGCAAAAGATAAAGTCAAGATATTATTCATAATTCTAACATTTTCTTTAAGTGTCGATCAAAATAACACTAACTGTTCCTGTCCCAATCTAATTTTTTACATTTAAAAAAACATAAATTTTAAAAAATCTACATATTACTTTCTATAAAATGACACTTGAACCTGTTATCATTTATTTAATATTTTTTAACATTTATAAATAACACAATTAATTTGAGATAAATGAAAGTAGTTAAGTAAAAAATTATATGAAAAAAAAAAAGAATTTAGAGGTTGAAAAAGTCCCCACGTAGGCATGATGGGTGGTGGGGTTTTAGAAAGTGCTTTCATGTGACCATCTCATTATAATAAAAAAAAAATTCAGAAAATCATCATTAAAAATAACTAAAAGAATGAAATAGTTTATAGAAAATTAAATGGCAACACATTGTATTCATCATCACCCACGTAAATTAATCATTTATCATCAACACATATTTCACCCATTCGGCGAACCTTTTTCTGCTTTTTCTTGTCACGAAATACATTAAAGACAATTTTTGCCATACAATTTATAATGTTTTCCAAATATTTTAATACTTACGCAACAACCAAATTATCGAATCAAAAATTTAAAAACCCTTTCAGCTTGCATTCTGGATTCGTCACTGAAAAGAAAGAAATATAACATAACGTTTCAAGATATGTATTAAAGGTTTTATTGAGAAAGGAGATAATTAGGGACGTAGTTACAAGTAGCTAAGATGATTCGGTTGAATTCGCTAAAATTTGAACTTTTTATAACTACTATTGTGTAATTTAGTATAACTTTGTTGTTATGTTAACTTTGTCCCTTTGATTAGGTATTTCGATCTCACAAAATTAAGTGTTAAACCACTCGAAAACTATTATGTCTTCACCACTTAAAACTATATCTATACCACTATATATATTTATCCATAAAATACAAAATTATGTTTTTATATGTTAGAATGGCCTTTTAAACTTGCATATTCGTATTACAAATGCAAAAATGAAATATAAAATAGAATATTATCCCGTCCCGGCGGGATTGAGTATCGGTTGTTGTTGTTGTTGTATTGTTTATTCATCCAAATAAAAGATTGAAAATGTTTGGATGTAGGTTTGGTCAACACAAGACAATTTCCTGTTTTATGATTGCTTTTTAGTTAGTATTTGTTTATATTAATACATTGTTTTGAAGACCACCCGAAAGCTCAAAAGCTAGATATAGTAGATACTAATTAATTATATCTGGATCGTCTTTAGTCTATTATAATCATGAGATTTAGAGTCCACAGTCTTAGTCCTAATAATAATTTTAAAAACATATTTCAAAAAAGATAAACATGGAAATATGTGTTCATTATATTGAAAACAAGTCTTCCTATACATTACACATCATGTTTATATATTGTCAATATAAACTTCTTTGGAAGCTAAATTCCACATGTTTTACATCAAGTTTTCTTAGAGCGTGTTACCCATCTCGCCAATGGTGGCATAAACCGCAAAAGTTACCGTACTTTTCACATATCACAAACAATTAAGCGACGATTCTGTAACTTGTCGAAGAAGATGTGGGATATGATTAGCCTCCATAGGTATTGATTTTCTGTGTTAAAAATGATCAAATTGCCCATCTTAATAGGAATTTGGATATAAAGGCTGTCATTAAATAAGGTTGACAAAATGGTGATTATATGAAAATTAATGGGGTGACAAATCTATATGGCAAACCAAAGTACACCTTTAACTTGTTAAACTATCAGTATCCTTGGCAAGGAATGATGTTCATGTTAACTTTTTTTTTTTATTTTTTATATACATTAGACTTTTTAGGTTTGACTAACTTTTGGCTACAACCCCTATAATTGTTTTTCTTAATTGGGTGGATACCATACTCAATAGTAGTTTTGGAGATTTCCTGTTAAAAAGATATCATTTCCTGTTAGTAACTTTATCAAGAGTTTAATTTAATATTTTTGTTGTAGCTGGAAGATGATTGTTATATATTTGAATAATAATTATATATATGTGTATGGCCATCATGCATAATTAAATCAAGGGTCTGTTTAAAACACAATACTTAATTTTTAAAGGCAAAAAAACAATCGATACAAATCATCTGATGTACATTAACACACATATGAAATACATGAAATGGTTCTTTTCACGATATCTCTCGCATACAAGTCGCATTTCAATCTACACAACATGACCAGCTTAAACTATCAAGATGCAAGTTCAAACTCGGCTCAACATATATTAAAGCTCGACTCTAGAGCTTAAATATCTAAAAACATATTAATAGGGAACAACGATAATTAAGCTTAAGTCGAGCTCAGTTAAGAGCTTGATACAGATTGACCGGAACAAATAATCTTTTGGGCAAAAAAGAATGGGAAGACTAGGTGGAAGGAACGACATGACAAGCGGAAGCGTAAAATTTCAAGATCCAAAATGCAATCCGTCATGTGTTTTAAACGGTTGTGCAAAAAACTTCGATGAAAAAGATGCAACTTGCTGGGTTAATGGCAAAGTTTGTTAATGTTCTTTCAAGATGAATCTTTTTTGGTTCCTCAAATTGAATTATATGTATCCATACAGGGCCTTCAAGATTGAACAAAATTAAGATCAATCATGCTCAAATAACTAACAAAGCCTCCAATTGTTTGCAACCTTGATGTTGACACAAACTTCCATTTTTGCAATATCCATACCGGTCCTTCCAGATTGAACAAAATCAAGATCTATCATGTTCATATAACTCAACAACAAAAAGCTCGGCTTGTTTGCAACCATGATGTTTGACACAAGCTTTCATTTTTGCAATTGAATATATGTATCCTTACAGGTCCTTCTAGATTGAATAAAATTAAGATCAATCATGCTCAAATAACTCAACAAAAGCTCGACTTGCTTGCAACCATGATGTTGACGCAAACTAAAAGACTACATGTTCTCAAAATTGACCCTATCCCTTTGTCGTTGACATCATTATTTACTTGTGAAGGGTCATAGATCGCATGCCCTACAAGTGTAAAACCCATGGCAAGTAAAAACCAACCGGTATTCTATCGATGCAAGTATACCTACATCCCATCATAAATCCAAAAGGAAACTAAATGTACAACTAATCATAAACGAGCTAGAACCTACCCATGATTACAAAGATGGGACTGATCTTGCTCGGATGAATTGTTTCAAAATGGCTTTTTCTTCATCGATTTTCTTTTTCTCCTCGGGGTCCTTTGGCTTCATTTTCCTTTTCTCCTCCAATATCCACTTAAAAAGCTCAAGTTGCTGATCTAATGGTATCGGTTCACGTTGTTTCACGGGTTCCACAACAGCAACTGAAGCAGCTGAAATGGCAGAAGTGGGAGTAGATGCAACAGCCGACCCCTCTTCTATATTCTCCTTCTTCTTTGTTCTCATGAAGAGGTAAGCTACAATATACAGAAAATATCAAGGCAGGAAGTGTCTATGCAACATTGCAAAAACAGAAATGCTAACTGAAGCGTTAAAATTAAAAGTTAAAAAATAGCGCACTAACGTTTAACAATTTGTAACTAAAAAATTCTGCTTGCACAAAAAATAGTTCTAGTAAGAAAATTCATTCAGAAACAGTAGGCACTATGGATGAATCAAACCAAGCACCACGTCACATCAATTATCATTATACCAGCTTACATTAATTAAGAGAGTTCCAGTGAGAAAGTTCATTCAGAAACAGCAAGCACTACGGACTACAGTACTATTTAGAGTTTAAACAGACATATAGTGATATGAACATGTGATCATAAATCTGTAATGAACCAAATAGTTGCACCTTCTTTTAGAGGTGGCAAATGTGTGGGTTGGTAAGTGGTAACGGGTCAAAACAAGCAGTATCCTAATGTGTGCTGCCTGCTGCGTAGCAATTTAGCTGACTAGCTCTTTTAAATAAAATAATTTAGGAGGTAGTGAACATTGAAATACACCTTGAACTGAGTTTTTATCCATTTGACCGGTTTTATATTTGACCCATCGGAGACAAAATAACCTAGATCAATCCATTTCGAGTAAATATATTGAATTTTTGGCCCTACCTTTTTTTAATCAAATTGAGGCATTTAATTGATAACATAAAAAGATTTTTTAGATAGTCAAAGCTTTCTTTCATTAATGGACACACCTCATGAACTGCTAACCTTTAACCAAGCAAAAACTATACATTTTGACTTAATACATTTTGACTTAATATTTACGAAACTTGACATTCTATGAGATTCCTATAGCATTTACAGAACCAAGCTTACACCAGCAAAGTAAAGCCCATGCATCATCAGACTCCATGAAGCATGAGCATGTTGGACCATATATATAACCACAGTTGGCATTTTCTGGCCCTACTTTTACGATATAGAAAGTGTATTTATGTTTGTTAGCACATGGGAGTAAAATGGAAAATGTGAACCGTTGGTTCGCTCAGTTTATACCTTCTTAATAAGTGACAAGTCCAAGGGAAATGAATTCAGCCAGACAAAGCATTCTTTAGCTCTTAACACTTAGCAGAATTTCGTGAGCATCTATTCACTCATTTGAACAAAAAAAACTACCTACCGCAAGGGGCTTCTGATACAGTGATACAGAATAGTTATATATTAGCAGATATGTGTAGCTGTGTGTGTGTATATATATATATATATATATATATATATCATAACTTGGCAATATGCTCTCTGCAAGACTCTACGCTATCTAATTGAACTCAAAAAGATGCTTAGAGACTCAGACAGTCAATTTGCCATCGTAAGGACCAATCAAAATGAAAAAGCTCATTTTGGTATATACACGTCACCTGATGACTGATCATAGATTTCTTAGCAAAGTCATATTCTTCCAAGTTGATTTAAGTTCATAATTATGAGTTTGATATGGCATGCGTGTAGCCACTAATGATAAATTCACAATCATCACTTGTACTGGACTGGCTGTTTATTTCTTAAAAAAAATCAAGTACGAGTAATAAACTATTAAACTGCTTTTTGAGGTAAACACACAAACTGAAATAAACATGTACAGAATATGTTCTTTCCATTTCCGTCATTCAGTGGTAACCAGAAATGTCTCATACAGTACAAATGTGTAAGCATCTTGTTATTTTGTCTACACTATTTCTTAACAAAACAAAAAATTTAAAATTAAAAATAAAATAAAAAAACATCAGCATAACTGGTGGTGTCAATGTTCATAAACTGTCAGCGGAAAGTTGATTGATGTTTATTCATTTAGTAAACAAACAAACATAAAAAATGCTTTCCATTCGTTTGGATAAACATAAAAACACAAATATGTGTCTTTGTTCGTTTTATGTTCATAAACGTTTAATAATCCGTTTCTTTAAGGTTCATTTTGTGTATCATGTATACTTGTATATATCCTTTATGGTTATCCATTGGTATTTGTTTAGTTTTCAAATGAATGAGCATGAACACACGTATTCTCTTAACTAATAAAACTTCATTCCTGTTCAGTTTTTTGTTCACAAATATGCGTTCTTTTAAGAATTCATGTTGTTTCTTTCATTCGGCTAAATATAAACGGACGAACACGAACCGTGTTGATTCAGTTCATTTCTAGCCTAAACACAACATTTTTTACTTAAGTGTGACTAAAATATTCAATTTGATCTAGACCTTGTCCTAATAATAATCCTAACAATTTCTATTTTCTAGTCATTTAAGCAATACGCACACCCTCGCACATATATATATAGACATAAATATAAATCTCCTATACCTCCAATAGAGAAATTAACGGCAAGGAGAAGAGGCCAGATGAACTTGTAACGGCGAACAAATGACTCATTCGGTGGCGCCGGAGGAACGATCGGTGACGCCGGAGGAACAATAGGTGGCCTCGGCGGTGCACCGGCAGCCGAAGAACCCGCAGTCGCCGGCGACGGTGACGGACGCATTTGATGATGTTTCTTCAGTTGCGCTGTTTTCATACATATATCAAAATCTAAGTAATAAAGGAAAATAAAATAATAAAATATGCAGATTAATATTAATGATAATGAATAACAATAATAATAATAATAATACATTTTTTAGGTTTGTGAATGTATAGTTTGGGAGCTTCGTTACTCATTTTGGACTTTTTGATTCGTGTGAGTCACTGTTGATTTCCAGCGTTTGTTTATTTGCCCTTTGTTCAAGTAAAGCAAGATGGTGAGTTAAACGACGTCGTGGAGATGGACCGGCTGACGTGTAATTGGCATTCATGCGATTGGGCTAGGCTTTGCTAATCATGGGCCTATTTTATTTTTATTTTTTGAACGAAATCATGAGCCTATTTTATTTTTGTTTTTCAGTTAATGGGAATAGACATGGGCAATAACAACCAAAATCCGCTTTTTAATGTCAGGGTCTTATTTACATAAAGAACAAGACTCATATCGGTATTTTTGAAGATGTATATTTGCTTCAAAGATCACTTAGACACTCACCAACATACACAAGACACAACAAGTCTTGAACAAGATGCATTAGACTTTGAATAAGATATACACAATATCGAGGTAGAAGAAGGTGACTCAATCTCACTTTCCGATGAAGAAATCAAATTCGATGAAGGACTGGCTCCGACGAAGATCAATGAAGACCAATAAAGATCAATGCAGACTATTTCATTTGAAGATCAGTGAAGATGTTTAGTTTTATTTGCTTGAAGACAATTTATTTCGATTGAAGACTATTTCATTTAAAGATGTATTTCATTCGAAGACTATTTCGTTTGAAGACTATTTATTTGCTTGAAGATGTTTAAGATGTTTAAAAGACTATTTCGTTTGCTTGATGATGTCTAATTATGTGTTTGAATGTCCTTTTACTAAGAAATTGAATGAATCAAAAGTTTGATCTATAAAGTTTGAATTCTTAAGTCTATTTTTTGAATTTTTAGCAATTTTTAAGTGATTTATTAGTAATACTAATTACGTCAAATATTTTTTGCCAAGTCATTAACAGATTAACTATTAGCAAATACGTCGAATATTTGGACAAAGTGTTGAATTATTAGCAATTACGTGGTCAAAATATTGAATTTTTAACAATTACGACGAAAAACTTTGAATTTTTTGAATTTTAAGTGAATTTTTAACAAAATAAAAGTTTTAAAGTTAACAAACAACAAAATATAACATTAAAGTATATACAAATTCATAAAAATAATTATAAAAAAATTCAACAAAAATAAAAACTAGAATATTTGTTGAACCGGAAAAACCGGTCAAAACCGGAAAAACCGACCTGTTCGAATCTCGTAAAAAACCGGTAAAAAACGGGTCTAAAAAATCGGGCACTCCTCCAGAACCCAGTCAAACCGGTCCGAGTTCGAACTGGATTTTAAAACATTGGGGCAGATGTAATAGCCAACTATCACACAATGTACTCTTTTGAACCGACTTCTCTTCCATAGCTAAAAAGGAGATATGTTGAAATCAAGGTAATTTATCC
>JAOEHQ010042982.1:0-12125 GCA_025447715.1 Asclepias incarnata | reverse complement strand
TAAAGTCTTGATTTTGATTATGATGATTCAGGTTTGTTTTTATATATGATTGTTGAATATTTGTTTTGTTTTGGTATGCTTGTTTTGATTTGGGATTAATAGTTGAATGTTGTTAATTGACAGTCTTTGTTAAGTATGAAGTCAAAGTTGAAGAATTTTACTTTGTAGGATAAAGGCGTTTCTAGAAGTTATGATTATATTATATTGAATTGGATTAGCTTAATTTGATGACTAATTGATATCTCTTTATTCGGGTTTGGTTTTTTATGCTTGTGGTCAATATGACTGAAGTTGTTAAGTGTGAAGTCAAAGCTTCAGACTTTGAATATGTGTAATCAGCGTACATGTTTGGCGTCTAAGGGTAAAATGAGATTGCAAATCTGTACATTTTTACTCATTTTGGTTAATTTAGTTTGATCATTTTTCAAATATTCCATCGTAGATTAAGTTGATCTTTTAGTATATCAGTTGAGGACTTTCATGTTTGGAACTGTTTTGGTGAATTTCAAGTTTTTGTTAACAATAAATAACGTGCAGTTAAGCTTCGTTATAGGTTCTTTGAATTGTAGAATTTTGCCGAGTAATTAGTATTAAAATGCGTATCAGTTTTTCATTAGGTTTCATATCATTTGAAGTGTAATAGTTTTTTGGTTGACATTGGGTGTCAAGTACTCTTTTACTTTGAATCCAACAATAATTGTTTAGCTTGCCGAGGTAAGATCAATCACATAGTTGAATTACATTATACATATCTAATAGAAATGGAGATAACTCGCGCAAAAGTCTATGTTAATTTTGAATCTTAAAAGTACTAGTAATAACTTTATGAACAGAAGTTTACCATTATTCGTCATCAAAGGTACTTCAAACTGCTAACATATTGTATGGCATTATTGAAATTCACAGATGAATTTTTGTTCTTGGACGAATTTTTAGTAGCAGTCATTCTGACATCTTGCATAAATAAATGGGCGCTCAAAAACATGGCACAAAGGGTGGCAATGGAGGTGGTTATGTTGGTGGCTTTCTCCATCTATTTGATTGGAATGCAAAATCTCGCAAGAAGTTGTTTTCAAGCAAGTCAGAATCACCAGGTATACTTGTAGTATAAGTAAAGCTGGCAAACTGGGCAGGTTGAGTAATGGGTAACGTTTTGTACAGGCTGGGTTGGGTGAACACGAAATACTTTTAGTCGAATTATTAATATTATTTATAAGAAAACAGTGTGTTAATATGATTACGAAGTATTTATGTCAAGAGCATATCTTATTCTTTGTAATACCCTTGGGCTACTTTGAGCCGTTACAGATGGACAATTACCTGAATCGACCCCATTTTATAAGTTAACGGGTCGAAATTGTCACCTCTATTTATGCTATCCTTGATTACCTCTTGTTCCTTTTGACGTGTTTTGTGAATTCATGTAGAACAACCGAAGCAGACGAAGAGATTGGATGGGAACATGCCTATGACTCGATTCAATACGGTACATACTTCTGTTTTCTATTTTGTTCTTTTGGATATAAGAAAAAACTGTTTGATCTTAAAAGTCATAGTCAACTTTACAGATGGATGAAGATGAGATGATGGGCCGCTTAAGTTTCAGGGGGAGCAGTGATTATAGTTGTGCAACTTCAGTAACCGATGAAGATGGTTGTGGCACCAAAGCTCCCGGGGTCGTTGCTAGACTTATGGGATTAGATTCATTGCCAACTTATAACTTCTCAGACACGTATTCAAATCCATCTTTTGATTCCCAGTCTCTTAGAGATTCCTCAGCATGTTTTAGTAGAAAAGATCCTGAATCTGAATCAATGGATTGTCAAATGGAGCCAGTTCAAAGACATACACATGTCAAACCTCAAAAGATGGTGATCAGTAGGGCAATAGAAAAGTTTCAAACTGAAACTTTACCTCCAAAATCAGCCAGGTCGATCCCGATCACACATAACAAGCTCTTATCCCCTATCAAAAACTCAGGATTCGTGTCTTCGAATAATCCTGCCCGTATAATGGAAGCTGCATCAAAGATACCTCTTGTTAGATCATCATCACCATCACCATCATCATCATCAGTTCCGTTTAGAGTCAAAGTTTCGAGGGAGAAAATGGAGATTTCTAGGAAACCCAAGCTTCCAGAAGTTCCTCGAAGGCCATTAGAGTCGAGTGCTACTAAGAATGTAAAAAGCCAACAATCATTAGAACCGAAAAAGTCAGTTTCTTTAGCTCTTCAGGCAAAGGCTAATGTTCAAAAACGCGAAGGGTTGAATCATCGATCGCAACCTGTCAAAAGTCAGTCAAATACCCAAAGAAATGTTAACAAGAATCCTGCTTCTTCAAATGTTTTAAAGCAGAATAATCAGAAACAAAATAGCTTAGTTGACCGAGGAAAGGCAACCCCAAAAGCTTCATGTCCTACCACTGGCCCACAAGCAAGGAAGCCGGTTACCCAGAAAACAAGCCATAAAAAGGAACCATACTCCATAAATCGAAGAAAGCGTTCTATGGATGAAAGTAATCCAAATAATACTCATGCCGAAAATAATAGTCTTCGGGATAAAAGTTATAAAAGTAATAAAAGTGATGTAGTTTCTTTTACATTCACAGCTCCAATAGCACGCCCAGTGATCTCTGCCAACGATTTTTTGAATAATCAAAGTAAGAACATGCTAGATTCTACCAATAATGCTTCAAACTCTTCATCTATGAGCTATAATGTTATTGGAAGTGATGCTTTAAGTACCCTTTTAGAGCAAAAGCTGAGGGAATTGACTGGTAATCCGGCATCTGTATCTGAAGAGTCATTGGCTGCAATGGAGAGTGACATCAGATATGACTCGACTGCAACAGAAAGTGACAGTAGAGAGGACTTGAGTTACGGGTTTTCTTCATATGATCCTCTACACCTTGCAACGAAACATCAGAAGCCTGATCAGGTATGCCATGAACAAAGTCTACTTTTTTTGTAGGTCTTTGCATACAAAAGAAGCCAACTTTGGTCTCATTTCTGTTTTGTGGCCAGATTACTTGAACTCGATGTTTTTTGAAAGTCAGATTACTTAAACTAAAAGTTTTCGAATGGTTGTCTAAAACAAAAAATACACCATAGTTGGTTTTCTTTCGGGTAGCCCTCTTATATGTAATGTTCTTATAGCTTACTTGTGATTAATCTTATCTTTGTATGATGTTTATAGGACCGGTATAGAATGACTGGTGATGATCCAAGCTATGAGTTTTCTTCAAATGATCCTTTAGAACTTATGAAGAAACAAAATAAGCTCAATGTGGTATGTTGTGAGCAAGTTACAATTGTTTTATGTAGGTTTTTCTGTTCTATAAATACTCAACTTTAATGCATTTTCTAATGTTTTTTAGGATCAGGATTCAAGTTCAAGTTTTGGATTTTCTACAAATAATCCTCTTGAACTCATGAAGAAGCATCACATGCTGGACTTGGTATGTGAGGACTTGTGAATAGGATACAAATTTTCTTCATGTACCGTTCTTGTGTTTCATAATATGATCTTTTGTGATGTGTTTAGGGCCAACATCAAATGAATAGAGATGATTCAAGTTACGGGTTTTCTTCTAATAATCCTCAAGAACGGATGTTTCGTGACTATGAATACCGAAAATTCCTTAGTGGCCGAGAACCAAGCCCAAGCTCGGTACTCGAACCATCTTTCATCACAGAAAGCTGCAATTCTTCAGATACTGCTGATAGTTGCATGCAAAATTCAACTTCAGTTCAAGCCCGAGAGTTGATTCCTACAAGCTGTACAAGAAACCCAAGCCCAATGGATGTAGATACCGAGTTATTAGACTCTGCATCTTCCATCACAACGGTTGCCAAATGGGAGCCCGAATACGTGAAAGAAGTGCTTTCTGATATCGAGGCTATGTTTGTTGATTTCACCATTGGTAAAACCAGGAAGATTGTAAACCCACGTGTGTTTGATCGGTTAGAATTTGGAAGACCGAATCAAGAAGTGGTTAAGTTGAGGCGTGAGCTCATGTTCAATTGTGTCAGTGAGTGTATGGAGACAAGGTGCAGGGTGTGGGGCAAAGGGCTAGCAACCATGAGAAAACCAGACCGGTTAGCTCAAGAAGTGTACCAAGAGATCGTGGATTGGGAAGATATGAAAGATGGTATGGTGGATGAACTCGTTGATAAGGATATGAGCGGACCTAACTACAAAAAATGGCTCGATTTTGAAGTTGAAGCCTTTGAAATTGGAATAGAGATCGAGTCCCGGTTACTTGCTTCTTTGATCGATGAAGTTGTGGATGATATCTTAGTTCTTTGATGGATCCGTTTTTAAATATGTTTTTACTTCATTTTTTGATGATTTTTGCGTAGAATGTAGAAACTGTAATGGTAAAATATTTTATTTGCATGGTAATTTTCTTCGGAAGATAGAATAGACGAATCTAGACCAATACACAAGTCATAAGTTATTTAGATTCGTCCATTCTTGCATCTGGAGGAAATAATTATCATGTACATTTGATTCATTCAAGTTCTTGTTGGAGTTAGCATCGCCAAAATTCAGAAAATGTATTGTTTTCACATGATTTCAAGGATTTTTCTAATGGGCTGTCAATAACATGCATAAAAAATTTGTACCTTCTATATCAAAAGCCCACCCCTGAATTTTATGGTAAAAGTACAACTATTTTATGCACTTAGCAAAATCCTTTTTTTAATATTGTTTTGTATACCCTGTTTGCAAATAAGAGTCAATTTCATGTAACGTTTTAGTACTCAAGTAGTGAACCTTCGAGTTTTGAAGTGATACAATAAAACCGCCAAGAGTTTCGACACATTTCAAGTTTATGTAAGGGTATACAAGTCGGCAAAGTTTGCTACGAACCGAATTCTTTGACAACCAATATTCCTTGAAATGGTTGATCTTTATTAGTCTGCGGAAGTTTTAAGTTAACATAGATATTCTCTTGGATTTTTAAAGTAACCCTAAAAAATTTAAATTAGTTGTCGCACGCTGAAAGAAAGCAAACAAATTTACTGCTGCAAATATATACAAAACAAAACACAGATCGATATGCATTAATCTACGCCTGCAACAAAGCATGCTAGATATACAAAAATAGAAAATAAGAGTTCGGTAGCTTAACTCAAAACAAACAATATGTATAAGTTTCAAATAACAATAACAGAAAGGCCTTGCAACCCACAAACATTATTCATTCAAGAACATGTACACAATTTGAATATTTTAAGGTAACACATACATTAGCCATGAACATGAACAAGCCTCCCATCACTAGCATTTTAAGATCAAAAAGAAAGTGATCAAAACAACGTATTAATGACAAGAACAAAATATGAAAGACCAATTAGTATAACAGGGTATGATAGCTTGTATGAATTGCTCCCATCTCCTTCTATGTGTTCAGCCACATTAAAATTACCTGCAAAACCACACAAAAAAAATAAAAATATATATATATATATATAACGTTTATAATTAGCATTGACATAAAAAAGATAATAAGCTTGGTTTTCTGATTACCTCGGTGTGGGCCATAAGTACAACCCGCTTTGATCGTTTCCTTCACTTCCTTTATGGTAGCATGATTATAGAAAACAAAATGTGATAAGATATTGTCAACACAGTTAAGCACAAGGTGTGTCTCTTGCAGGCATGGCCCGTTACAGTATTCATCGGTCTTGTCAGGTGGTACGTGAATTTGACCACTCTCGGTCAACCTAGAAGACTCATCACAGCTGCTGTAGATCTGATATGAAACCAAAAATATGATTAGGTGATCACATTCATGAAAATAAGCAGAGAAAAATCTGATTAAGTGATCACATTTATGAAAGTAAATTGAGTTTTGCTACTTTAGAGGAATAAGTAATACCTTCTGCTTTGTAGTAGCTTTTATAAATTTGATCTAACATTATGAAACATTTAGAACATAAATGCGAAAAGAAAACTTACATGTTTCTCACTGAAACATTGAAGGGCATTCAAAACAACCTCATCAGGTTCATCACGACCACCACCACCACCACCATTCCCACCACCTGGTTCAGGTAAATATCCAATCCCAGTTCCAGCAATTCCAGTTTCACCTTTCCCTTCAACAAAATAACATTCATCAAACCAATTATTGGATCAAACTTCCAAAATATATAATCTGTCCATTAAAGGGTGCCTACCTAACTTGAAATAAAAAAGAACGGCAAGCAGCAGCATCGGAGGTAAAAGCATATTAACAAAGACTGAGGATGCCATGTTGGTAACAGATTGTACATAAGTACACAATGTATCATATCTGCCATTTATTTACGTACTTGGTGTTTAGAAATTCATCATTGTGGGTAAAACTAACCAAGAAATGTTAAGAAGAGTGTAAAAAAGATTGACTGAACGTGTAAGAAACATACTATTTGGATATAAGTGATTGGTAAATGAGAAAAGAAAAACAATTGTGGTTGGGTTGGGGCTGACTAACTAGAGAAAGCAGTTGGAAGAACTCACCAACCTTCGATCAATAATATTTCTTTGCCAAAATCAAACCTAATTTACAGAAATTTTATTCCTTGCAGTTTCGGGTACCTCTCCTAAATTTCAAACTTCCGAAACTTATGGTTAAACGGGCGATTTTTTTAATCCAAATCCTATATGGGCAGTTTAAAATTAAAGCTCACTAGGTATATTACACTGAAATATGTAATTTATGTATACATATGTATAATATGTTCACTATTTTAGAATCTTAGTGTTGAAGGGGCATTTGAGATTTGCTTATTTATAAGCGCTTTTTTGATGGAAAAAATAAGCATGTACCTACTGGCTTAATTATAAGTGCTTATTCCTTGTAAATAAGCAGATAAACAATTTCTGATAGAGAGTTTGTTATTGCTTATCAGTTATCTGATACATGTGAAAAAAGTCAACATACTCTTTAACAGTTGGAAGACATTCATGATAATCGCCTCTTAAAGTTTTGGTGCACAACAATCAACCTTTCTATTTTATGTTTAAAACATACAAACCATGACAACACCTATCGATTATGGCCTCTCAGAGAGTGCAACTTATTTCCATCCCATGAAAATTGTAACGTTTGACTGATGACATAGTCCCGTAAAAATATTCCGAGAGGCCATTATCTAAGTTACCTCATTATCCTTGTCGTGATTGGTATATATTATAAGCATATGATATGAAAAAACCAGTAACTATGTAACTCTTTCTCAGAAACTTTCAAAAAAATTATATTGCAGCTTGCTTAACATAATAACAGTTAATCCGTTTAAATATAAGATCTGATATCTGCCAAGGAGTGTTTGGATGTCTCTTAAAAGTGATTATGTGATATAAATTAATTAGAATCAGATTAGATAGCCGTAATAAAACACACAATAGAAGATAGTGTATCGTTGTTTTTGAAGTTGTAAGAATTAGATGTTTGACTGTTTATCCGAACATTAATAGATGATTATCACAACTTCAAGTTGCAAAATTGAAACACCCCCTAACAAGAATGAATGATAATTTAAAGTTCATCAACAGGTAGCTAGGTTCATATGCGACATACCTTAATGTATAATGGAATCGCCTGCGAGGCTGCAACTCAACTTCAGGATGTACGATTATCAAAGCCAAAGGTAAAACAAACCAATAATAATGAACTGCTTATAAACTTCCCTTATAAAATCGAGATGGGTTTTAACAAGATTCCCTTTTCTTTATACTTGAGAAAGATATCTCGGGCCTCAATAAATCTAGCAGACCGAACTAAAGCATCAATAAACAAATTACATGTGAAAGAATCAGGGCTACACCTGTTAAGTTCCATTGATAAGAACAAGTCCTTAGCTTCTTTATATCTATCCATATCACATAACATCTGAATAAAAGCACTATAAGTATAATTATCCGGGGTCAAACCTAAAGTTAACATTGTCATGAGGACCTTTTGTGCCTTCTCGACCTCCCTCATCTTGCAAAAGTTCTGAATTAAAGCATTGAAAGAAAAAACATCTGGCTTTACCCCATTGAGTTGCATAGACTTTAGCAATGCCTTTGCTTTATAAATATCACCAATAATACACAATGACCGGATCAAAATGTTGTATGTTATGGCATTTGGATGTACACCCCATTCCACCATCTCGTTTAAACAATCAAAAGCATCGTTGATTTGGTGGGTCCTACAAAGACCATGAATTAATGAGGTGAAAGTATAGATGTCGGGGTTGAAACCATGTTGTAAGAGCATCTTAAGAAGCTCCCGTGATTCACGCATATCACCGGTTTTGCAATGACACGATAACAAAGTATTGAAAGTTACAAGATTTGGCGAAATGCGCCTTTGAAGCATATCTAGAAACAATTCCATCGCCTTATCAACCATACCCCTCTTGCAAATAATATCAATTATCATGTTATACGAGATCACATTGGTTAAGAGCCCGTAACCAATAATCTGATTTACATACCGATTTCCGTCCACTAATTTTCCATTCTTGTATAAAGACTCAACGAGAAGAAGATAAGTATTGAATCCAAGGTTCATACCTCTTGCAATCAAATCATCAATGATATCACATGTTTCCATGAGATCAAATCCCTTAAGTAAACATGTTATAGTGACGTTGAATATTGTAGTATCAGGAATATATCCTCTCTCAGTGACTTTCTTCAAGAAAATAGCGGTTTCTGTAGGTAAAGAATTACTCGAAAGACAATGTAAAATGGATTCACAGGCTACTAAGGGCAAAACGCATTCCCTTTCCACAAAATCAGATAACAATTTAAAAGCCTCGAGTGGTTGAGCATTATGAAAGACACCATTAACCAATGACCTAAATGTAGCATCATTAGGTTTCACATTATTCTCCTTCATTCTCTCCAAAATCTTGAAGGCTTCATCAATCCTTTTTGCATTACAATACCCGTCAATAAGCATTGTATAAGTATATACATTCGGCAAATATCCCATTTCCTGCATTTGTTTCACTAATCTCAACGCTTCATCTACAACTCCAACTTTACAAACTCCATGAACTAAAAAATTATAAGTAAACCTATCCGGCTTACATCTATCCGCTTTCATTTGTTGAAATTTCAAATACGCCAAATCAAGCGCATTCGACTTGACCAACGCACCAATCATCGCATTATACAATCTAGTACTAGGAGCAAGTCCCAACAATGAAATCTGATCAAAAACCCGAACACAATACTTAGCTAACCCTAACCTCCCCCAACTACTGACCAAAACACAAACCAAATCCTCACTAACACAAAACCCGGAACTCCTAACAAGCTCTAAAACCTCTTTTGTCAGCAAAACCGGCCCATTTCGATAAAGATTATTCACTAAAACACCTCTAACCGATTGATTCTTCACGTATGACGGGCTACTATTAGAAACCCACAAATAAAAAAGCAAACTTTGTAATGGGTTTTCTTGATTTTGCAAAACACTAACTATAATCCTAGGGTTTAAGGTAAAATTATTGGATTTTAACTCATGGGTAAGTAGCAAGTTCCAATCTTTTCTCGAAAGAATTTGAGAAATGTAATTATGATCAATTATTTTATTAATTTGGGGTTTTAATTTAGGGTTTAAAGAAGAAAAATTACCTCTTGTGGATTTGTTATTAACTGAGGAAATTGGTTTAATTACTTTTGATTGATTTTGAGATGTGGGTGTGATTTGATGATATGTGAAATGTTGAGCAAGTGCAGAAAGGCGTCTCATATGTCCTCCTTCTTTGAGCCAATGCATTTGCAGTTTTCCACAGTTTGTGATTTTATCAAAGTTAAGGTCAGTAAAAGGGTTTGAGCCGGGCTTGCTGCTTTTGGAGTGGACCGTACCGGACCATTATGTATTCCAATTTCCCTAAGCAAAATAAGAGATTTGAAGGGGAAAAAATCAAAATAAAAAAACCGTAAAGTTATTACACTGTAAAATATTACCATAAAGTGAAATAGGGATGTAATCATTTGAAAACAAGAAAAATGATGAAAATTGAAAAATAAATCTCAACCATTCATTTTCAAGATCTAGATCTACTTTCTCTCTCATTCATCCCCCTCTAATCCCGTTTTTCAATTCCTCCACCACCATTCGCCTTCTCCGATCATCATTTTCCGATCAGAAGTCACCACCACCACTACCGTTTCTTTTTCCGATGATACGAGCGTATCGTCGCCGGCCAAACACCTTGTGTTTAGTTTGTTATCACAGGGTGGTTGGAAACTAAACACCTTGTGTTTGGTCGGCGACGGATAATAACCAACTTTTGTAATTGGAAACTACAAACACCTTGTGTTTAGTTTCCAATCACACTACTAATCACACTGTGATAACAAACTAAACACAAGGTGTTTGTAGTTTCCAATTACAAACGTTAGTTATTATCGGGCTGCGCCCTCAAGAAAATTAATAAGGGGTAGCTGGTAGGGGTGATCGGTGATAGGGGTGATCGGTGATGGTGGTGATCGGTGATGGTGGTAGCCTAACTTACGGGCGGCTCCCTTAGCCGTACGGGCTCCGCCCTTAGCCGACGGACGACGCTCTTAGCCATCGGGCTCCACCCTCCGCTGCGATGGCGATGGTGGTGGTGGTGACAGCGGCAGCGACAGCGGCGGATGGTGGTGGTGGTGGTGGAAGCTCCGATGATGATGGTGGTGGTGGAGGAAAACGAGAATGGAAGGAAGGGGAGGGAAGAGAAGGAGGAGAGAGAAAGTAGATCTAGATTTCAAATGAATGGTTGAGATCAAACAAAATGCATTGTTGAGATTTGTTTTTTTGTTTTCACACAAAATTTTGTTTGTAAATGAACATTTCACATTTTATATAATACAATAGAGATAATTTTATTTGCATAATCATCATAATTTGAAATAATAGTATGATAATTAATGTTTTAGTTAATATAAATAATACTGTAATTACTATTTTAGAAAATGTAATGTACGTAGCTCACCTTGGATTGCACGTAATAACTGACTCAATTTACTTTTGGTGTACGCCAATTGTTCGAACGAATTGAAGGATATAACAGACTCAACAAGCAAACCCCTAGCCCGCATGCATGCCTATATATTAAAACCACTCTTCTCATATGTTTTCCCATTCATTATATTCAAACAACAAAAAAAAAAAACGAAACTTCAACTCTTTAGCATACGTACATTATGAGTCGACAATTCAATATTCTTCTCATTGTGTTTTCTCTGCTTTCCGTTTCCTCCTTGGTTGCAGGCGACAATTCCGATATCCTCATCCGAAACATCGAATGGGATGGAGAGGAATACCGCCTCCAGCACGATTTTAATGTCTTCAAGCACAAGTTTAACAAAGTATACACGTCTCCAGAAGAAGAGGTTTTCAGGTTTTCGGTTTTTAAAGCTAACATGCGCCAGGCCAAGAAGCAGCACAAGAAGTTTGATGATCCGTTGGCTGTCCATGCGTTCACTCAGTTTTCAGATATGACAGCAGCAGAGTTTAAGAAGTATTTAGGGTCGAGGACTTGAGGTCTCATCTCGAGTTATCCAATTAATTTTCGTACATGATGGATGATATATCTACGATTTTGATTGAAGAGATCTTGGTGATATTAGAATCAGGCATTCGGACGTCTTAGGGTTGGGACACTTGGGACAGGATAGTCTTTCGGATCATGTCTATAGCACTAGTCTTAAAGCATAGGACTCCTTTTATTTGTACTCGATATTTTTATATTAGGCGAGAAGAAATAGTTTTATGTAATACGATGACTCTAGTAAAGCTTTCGATATAGCACAAGTCATTGTAATTAATTAGTGTTGGTTCGCGTTTTGATTTTTTAAAAGTGGTCATGATTAATTTGAACTGTACACTGTTACAGAATAATATTATTCATCTTGTTAGCAAAAGATACAAACATAACATAGAGTAAAGAGAATCAGCAAGGGAAAACAAATTGCCTAACTATATATATTGATCAATGTTTGGATATAGTTAATTCCGATCATAAACACATTTATGAATCATCAAAATCAAAACTCATGATCTACCTGTTGGAACCACATAATTGTGACCGTCACTGATCGTTTATCATTCGGATATGATAATTGACGATAACTTAAATCCCT
>JAOEHQ010042971.1:0-12126 GCA_025447715.1 Asclepias incarnata | reverse complement strand
AGTTTAGGTTTTATTTTAAAAATGTAATGGATTTATGTATTTTAAGTTTTATGTATTTATTAGTTTTATGGATTTATTAGTTTTATGTATTTTTAAATATATAAATGTATTTGTGTTAAAAAATAAAAATAAAAAATGCCCCAAAAAGGAATGTCTCACTCCCACAAAAAGGAGGGGCATCCCTTTGGGGGAGGCACCGCCACATGGCGGAAGACGCCCCCATGTGGGGGTGTCTCTGTAGCATCTAAGGGAGAAGATCTTCATGTGTCTTTGTAGCATCTAAGGTTTCACATGACTGGATCATTGTAACCGGTGCGTTACTGGAAGCGAGGATGATGCCTCGTGCTGGATTGTTGATGACCATTGGATGACAAGATACGCTCTTTTCAAAGCGAATGTTGTGGTTATGGTCACCTCTAGAGGTGACGAGTTTCTGGGCGCGCATCTGCTTTATGGGGCGTCTTTTGGGTGATTAAAAGATGTTATCACGGGTTGAGAAGAAGTTGGTGGTTGCGGTGGTATAGCAGTTGTGTGCTGGTTGATGCCATGATCGGGGAGATCTGAATATAGCTCTGAGAGGGAATCAATAACTGAATCGGCCATGTTATAATGCGGCCTTTCTGATGAGTGATAAATCCTTAAGACGTAAGTATACGGCCAACGGATGGCGCCAATTTGATTGATCAAATTGTCGCACTAGAATATGGCTCGGGAGATATGTCTAAGATGTTGTTGATTGATGGCGATTCCCTTACGGTCAGAGGGCCGAAGCCACTTTATGCCGATATATGTGTGTGTGTGTTATTGGTGGATTGAAGATGGTCTCAACGAGGGGATTTAATCCTCTATTTATAGGGATGGATTTTCTTTGGTGGTGGGGGGGATTTATGTCTCTTTTAGGGATAATTATAAGAAAGGAAATGATTGAGCTGACTTCCTCTTTAGCCGTATCCAAAGGTTTTGGGGGAAGAAATATATCTTCCTAATTTATGGGATTCGAATATCTTAGAAAAAATCTGTACTTATCTTTTCGGAGGTCAGGCCTCGTGATGTCGGATGAGCATCTCACCCTCCGTAGGGGATATGGAGGTCGTCTATTTTTCGGAGCTAAACAAGGGTTCCGATTTCAATAATATTTACAGAGGTGGAGCTCCGTATGGGGTATATCATCAGTTGCCAATTATCGCTCGGATGAGTATTGGTCCATCAGTCGCTTCCTCCATTGGGATTGTGGGAAAACTTATGGGGACTTTTTCCCATTCTTGTCTATCTCTTCGGATAATGTCCGGCTACCTTGATATTCTACCATCATGATCAGTTCATCAACGGTTCTTGCTTCTGTGCGCCTCCCTCCGGTGCAGCCTGCTTATTGTGTTCCGGTTTTGGACGAGGGCTTTTGATTCCTTTAAGCAAATTACTTAACTTTCCTGTTTTTATGGCTTTTTCCATTTTACTTCTAAATACTCTGCAATCGTTTGTATCATGCCCAACATCATTGTGGTATTCACAAAACTTGGTAAGGTCTTTGCCCTTTCCTTTGCCTTTTTCCCTTTGCTGTGACCTTTCTATTGCCAGCACGTCTTGAGGAGTTCTTAGAAAATTGTTCAGGGTGCCTCTATTTCTTTGTTGGCCTCCGGACGGGTGTTGGTATGGTGAATACCGGTTTCCGTCACCTTGGCCACCCCTACCTCTTCGTCCTCCTCTTCCGAACTCGCGCCCCACGAGTGTCGCTGTTCTGGTTGAGTCTCTTACATCTCCTGCCGTCTCCTTTGTTGTTAGGAAGACATATGCTTTGTCCATTAGCGTGGTGTATGTGTTTGGTAGGTCTGTACAGAGGAATTCTACTAGGAAGACATATCACATTGTTCGCCTACAAAATAAAGGTAACGGAAGACTCGGCTAGAAGTTCTAGTCGTAGAAGCTACTTGTGAAGGTGGATCATGATTTTGGTAGTAATTTCTGAATTGGGTTAGTTGTCCCTAAAGCCTACGCTCTTGATACAAGCCCAATTGTCCCCAAGCAGACCAAATGATATATATTTGTTAATTCTAGTTAAGAACTTAAGGTCATGTCATATTTTGTTGTAAACGAGTTGTTTTGAATTGGTATATGTTTGTGTATGAGTTGTTATAAATAATTTCTTCCAAATGTTCTCTTGAATTTAAAATCCAAATAAAATTATGAATAAGGTATAAATATAAGGGTCGTAAGTTAGTTTAGTATTTTTTTATTTTTTATTTAAAAATAGTTCTAAAATTTTGGGGCGTTACACTTAAGCTAACTGTTAGTGCAAGGGACTGCTGGCAATGAAAATGGAAACCCCAAGGATAGTTAGCATGAAAAAAAAGCACAGGGCTTAAAATGCGAATATTGCCAACCACAGGGACCATTTCTGACAATTTCTCTAATATATAAAAACATTTCAGCTCGGGTCGTCGGGTCCAGATAAGCATGCCCCAGTCCCTGCCCCGAACCCGATAATAAAAACCCGTTAACTACCCCGAAACCAGGCACGTTATAAGCTTGCCCCAACCAGACTCGAATTTTTTGGATATCGGGTTCAAATTATTTTGCCATCCCTACGAGAGAGGGGTGCGAAGGTGAAGCCAGATATTGAGGCAGCCATTTAGGTATCATCCCCTCCTTCAGATATTGGTTTTTGTTTACTTTCATCAGTGACCATCCCATTTTAAATACGTTGATTAACCTTTTACTGATAGAAATTATCATTAGTAAAGACAAAATAAAGGAAAATGCTAATCACTTCTCTTCTGCAGTCTAGTGCTTCTATGGAGTAAACGGATTTACTAGTGAAAAATCTTTATATATAACTAATTGAGGATAATTTAGGGCTTATGTGTCATTAATATTTGTTTGACAAGTAGGATTTTGCTTAGATGTCACTATGTGGTTTTTTTTAACTAATATAGGAAACACTATTTTATAGGCATAAATTATGTAGCTTATTAAAAGTTCTAATAAATTTACAAATAGATATATCCTTTTAAATATTTTTATTTTTTAAAATTAATCTTTATTTTATACTCAATCCTATCCTTTCATCATAAATATAAAAACGATAATTAATAAACATGAAAGTTGTGATGTTAAACGAAACAACCCGCTTAATATTGAAAACAACTCTAAAATAATATATTTAATTAATATTTTACTTTAATATAATATTTAATCTTTCTATATTCAAACAAAAATTAGCGGTGTAAATCATAACCTAAAAAATAAAGATTTAGTCTAATTAGTAATTACTATATAAACTCTAAAATAAAATATTTAATTAATATTTTACATTAATATTAATATTTAATCTTTCTATATTCAAACAAAAATTAGCCGTGTAAATCTTAGCCTAGGAAATAAAAATTTAGTCTAATTAGTAATTACTATATAAGTGAGTTGTCAATATATATTTGATTTGATTTTATATTTGTTCAAAATATTCAACTTTTGGCAATATATATTATGGTCTAGCATTAATAATTATTTGTTCTAACCTCGGAAAATCTTTTATTGGTATTTCATGTATTATGTGATTTTATATTGTCATTCCATGTTTTGTTTTGACAAGCTTACAAGATAAAAATACTATAATGGGGTTCTACATGTGAAAAAAAGAACTGGTATGGTTTTAAATTAAAGCTCTTATTTTGTTATCTTTACCACTTTTAAGCAAATTTGCTACGTTGTTGATCGCATCTGCAATTTGGATATTGTTTCGTTTTATAAAAAAACAACTATATAATTCTCACAAATTTCACACATATTTATAAAGTTTCTACCACGGGACTTTATTTTGCCACCTTGGTTTTCATGAGATGTTGATTTTTTTGCTAGCAAATTCGAAAAGCAACGTTTCTGGTGGAGCTAACTATCATCGAGTTATTCATTTGTTAATCATTTCATTTACGTTAGAATGTTAAATATTAAATATTGACAAACCTCAAACACAGCTATACATTTGGGTTAGACTAACCTTAGCTATCTCATCATCATCCCCTATCATTGACATATATCCTATACCCAATGAGCATCAAGTGAAAGTCTTTTAGGTGAACTTGAGTAGAAGGTCTATGATATTAACTTTGCGTATCGTCCCTAAATGTTACTTATGTTATAGTTATACTATCAATATCAATATGCATGTTTGATTGATGTCTTTACATTTACCAAAAGGGTACTCGCGCAATGCGGAGGCGGTGTGGTGGTGGAGGCGACCGGTGGTGATGGCAGCGACTGGAGGTGGTGGTGGCGGCGATTATTGGTGGTGGCGGCGTTGAGTGGTGTTGGTAATTGATGTAAAGGTAATTGATGTAAAAGTAATTGATGTAAAGGGGTAGTAGAGATATTTTAAAAGATAAGTGATATATGGTGTAAAAGTAGCAAGAGGGATAATATGGGTATTTCCCAAATCCAAATTGTGTAAGTTTTCAACATGGGGCTACAATTATTATATAGTAGTATAGATACATTGCCCTTCCAGTTGTTAAATAATATGTTAATTTTGGCTAATTTATTACTCTTATTTTATCTTCAAGATATTTTCTTTACATTTTTTTTATTTAATGTATTATTAAAATTATTGAATTTCTCTTTATATAATGTGATTAGTTTGTATAATTTTTGTCGACGTATTTTTTCTCCCGTGCATCGCACGGGATTAATCTAGTTACAGATAAAATAGGAGCTGCAGCCTGATAACTTCCATTTGTATGGTGTAGCAGTAGTTCACAAATGTAAAATTAGAAGCCGGGTAAACTGTCGTGATACTTTTGTAGATTTTAATACAATACGAGTATAATGCGTATCTTGTCCAAAGGATCGGGAGAATGCACAATACTACTCTATCAAAGTATATACTTCAATAACTCGTGTCAAAGTCTCCATATCATTATTAATTTGTTATCGTCCTACTAAGAGACTAAAAAAAAATATGTTATAGAACGAGGATTCTTCACTCTACATGGCTGCAGACAGTTCAAAACCCGCAACTATTGGTTAATAGCCATTTACCATTCTTGTCTTTCTTAAATGAACATGTATTGGATGGATGAAATGACACATGTCAGTACTTCACTGGCTACTCTTGTACCCAAGTATCTCAATAGATTGTTAACACATGTACATGCCACCTAGATTTCAAGCCTGGTCCGGAAATATATTCTCAGCCAACAGGATTACAGGAGCACCGATACACATCACAACGGATCATAACCTATATTGTCCGTTAACTAGTATATATACATCCTTTTCTCACATCCCATAAACTCACCAAATCAATCTTTGTTTACATTCTTTTCTGCAAATTCTATCTTCATCTAACAAAAACATGGCTGCTACAACAATGTCTTTCTCGTCTTTCACAGGACAAACAGCGAAACCTGTTCCGTTTGCGTCAGGGGTCTCCGGTAATGGAAAGGTGTCAATGAGGAAAGCAGCCGCAAAAGCTGCACCGTCTAGCAGCCCATGGTACGGTCCAGAGAGAGTCAAGTACCTGGGACCATTCTCTGGTGAGGCTCCTTCATACCTCACTGGTGAGTTCCCAGGTGACTATGGCTGGGACACTGCTGGTCTGTCTGCTGACCCTGAAACCTTTGCCAAGAACCGTGAGCTTGAGGTCATCCACTGCAGATGGGCGATGCTAGGAGCTCTTGGGTGTGTTTTCCCTGAGCTCTTGGCCCGTAATGGTGTCAAGTTTGGTGAAGCTGTATGGTTCAAGGCTGGATCACAAATCTTTAGCGAGGGAGGACTTGACTACTTGGGTAACCCAAGTTTGGTCCATGCACAGAGCATCTTAGCCATTTGGGCTACTCAAGTAATCCTAATGGGTGCAGTTGAGGGTTACCGAGTAGCTGGTGGACCACTTGGAGAGGTAGTTGACCCGCTTTACCCTGGTGGGAGCTTTGACCCGTTGGGACTTGCTGATGATCCTGAAAGTTTTGCTGAGTTGAAGGTCAAAGAGATAAAGAACGGTAGACTAGCTATGTTCTCGATGTTTGGATTCTTTGTTCAAGCTATCGTGACTGGGAAGGGTCCATTGGAGAACCTTGCTGACCATCTTGCTGACCCTGTTAGCAACAATGCCTGGGCTTATGCCACTAACTTTGTTCCTGGAAAGTGAAATTGAATTGAAAGTATATGAACGTACTTGTAAATTATCCAAATATGTAATTGATTAAATATGAGTACTTGCTGACTTTGTTATCATTTTAGCTCTTTTCTGTGAGGAGGTTACCATTATAGTAGATCAAACTCGTGCAGTAGATGGCTATTGTGCAGAGCACAGTTGCAACTATAGAATACTTTTGAGTAAAGGTAGCAAAGGGGTTCAGGCGGGCTAGTTGGGTTTGGGTCAAAGTAAGTAATTTTATTATGGGTCAAGATGAGTGGAATTGGGATAGTTCCAAACAGTTTTTGTCCAAAACTAGTTATCTTTGTAACAGATAAATATTATCTAAAAATTGTTATATTTTTGCCTTAAAAAGCTATTTTTTGTTAATATGTCGTTTAGACCGGTTATATAGCATAATCTGAATCGACTAATTAGCAATAATAGTTTGAATTTGCGATCTCTAGTACTTCCGAGTGTCATGCTAATATATACGCAGCAAATGGAAACGGATTGTAGTTTAGAACACTATAATTCCCACCTAAGAAAATTCCCTAAGAAAATGCAAAAATGATGAAGCTGTCATGGTTTGAAGATATGATAAAAATCTAATTTGCAATGAAGACAGCATAGCAAACTAAGTTTATTCCCGAAAAGGAAATTACAAAAAGAAAAGACGAAAATACATTAGTGATAATCAACAACAAGAAAATGTAAACATGTTAAAAATTGGATATGCTGCAAACCATGAAAATGCTTTACGTCTTTACCATTTACTGAGAAAGATATAAAAGATAAGAATCAACAACTATGTCATTCTGATGATAACTTGGTGATTAAAAAATAAATCAACAAGCAATAAAAAGATGGGAGTAGGGCTTGATCGAAGACCTGATCTATGGAAGTTTTTAGCCAAGACAACGACTAAGATTAACTACGCTTCGCGGAGGAGTCTTCAGCTGATTTCATGCTAGTCGCTGCTCTGGTTAAGTCAGCACATACGCCCATCCAGTTCTAAGCTGTGTAACCTGACCGGATGGAATTGGATAGTTCTGGTGGCTTTTTTCAAGTGCCACTAGCACACGGTGGATTTGGTTGCACCCGGGCCCTGGTATTATTCCGACCATGGATCTCTTACCAACACGAAACTGATCACCACTGTGTTGCATCGACTACATGCACACCACAGTACCACACCGCTAATGGAGCCCGCGATATAATCTTTCTCGTTACAAGATTCGAACCTCCATGGTTTGTCCACTAAACCAGCCCTTCAACCATCTTAATGCCCCCACTTGGGTCACAGACTCTCGTTACAAAGTCCGGCAGTGTCGAAGGTTTGGGTACCGTTATTAAACTCAAATGAAGTCTGTTCCCTAAGCGATGTGGGACAACACTCACATAATCACATACTCACATGAGGCCTCCAAAAAAAAAATGTGATAGTTGTTTAATTCATTGACTTATCTTAAATGAATGGGTGGTATTGGTACTTTACTGTATATTTATTATGTATATAAATTTATGTTTTAAATAAAAGGTATTTTTAACATTTTATTCTTTCGATTGTAATTTTAACCTGAATTGATGTAAATGAAAAAAATTATAAATTTAGGTGGCCTATATATAGAATAGTTTTAATATGGGTGTGTGATCCACAGTTTGTATTAATATCTACCAATATACTAAAACAAAATTGAAACATCATTTGATCGACATGTAATACAGTATTTAAGCGGCATGTGTGTTTTTAGTGTGTATATATATATAGTTAAGAATTATATATAAATCTTATTTTTTTTATTAGATAAATATATACCTAATATAATAAAACTCTTATTATTATATTGTTATGATATCTACCTAAATATGATTTTTATAGTTAAGAATTATAAAATATAAATTATAATAAATTAATTTTGTAGTTAAATAAGATAATTATATAAGTGGAGAAGTTTGACTATATGTTTAAGTAAAAATATAATTAATATTTAGGTCATAAAGATATTATAAATATATTTCGTTTTTGGTGTTCAATAATTGTTTGTCATATCAAAAAAAAGTTTATTTAATTTTATAGGTTATTTTTAAAAATAATATTTTACAATTAAATGTTATAAAATACATGTTATATAAGGTGATTAAATAAAATAGTTATTTAAATAATAAAGTTTAATTAAATATTTTGAAGAAAAAGTAAATTAGTTATCTTTATATCTAATATCTAATATCTAATCTAATATATATATATATATATCTATACTAGTAAAATACCCGCGCAATACGCGATAACAAAAACTAAAAAAGTGTTCACGGAAAAAGCTCTGTTATTTGAATTGCAAACATATACCATAGATTAAAGAATTTATGTTAACGATATATAAAATGTAGAGCAAAAAAACATTTTGTAACAAAATAACAATCAACAAAACTTTATTTCATAATAAGTATAGTTCACGAACGTTGCTGCCATATAGCAACTTATAGGCATAGTAGGATATAAAATATTATTTGTAATAAAGACAATCAACACTGTCTTTTAAGGTACGGATATGTTTGATAATTAACATTATTTCCTTGAAACATTATTCTAGCAAAGCAATGTTGTCGTTGATTTTTGAAATCAATTCTTCAAGCAACTTCGTCCTTTTAGCTTGACGATCAACGGGTACAACGTCATTATCTACTGAAAACCAATATAATTAAACATAAATCAAAATATATGTTTTTCTATAGACATGAATAATGAATAATAGAAATATAACATGTTAAAACCATATAAAAAACAAAATAATGAACGGTGCATTGGAAGATATTCTTATTTGTTTTTTTTTTCTTTTTTTTTCCCGGAGACTTGATTCAAAGTAACATTATGACCAAAAAGTCAATTTATAAAAAGAGATGAGATTGGAATATATATTACTTTGAATGTGTATTAGGAAAAAAAATCTTTATGAAAATGATTTATATTATTTATTTATTATTATTTAATAAGGTACCAGCTAGAGTAATTATATTATCAATAATTAGAGAAATTATACATTGACTCAAATATTGATGTTAAGATAGATTTATTATATATATTAATTATTAATTATTAGAAGTTTAAGATTGTAATAAATTAGAAATATATTTACATAAAAGAAAAAAGATAAAAGTATACTTATAATATCTTACAAATAGGTTTTTATTATAATTTAAAAATTATAATATAGTTCAAGTTTATAAGTAATATTATAACTTGTTAAAAAAGAATAATACTCAAGACCCACACATTGGTTTTTAAAGTCAAGAGAGAAAATTTTTATACATAAAAAATATTTTTAAAAAAATAGAGCGAATCAATATTAGATAATATACATTGACATACACATAACTTTAACATCTAAGAGCATTAGGTATGTTTGCCGGATGCAAAACCATCCGGAATGTCACATTATCTTTCATCAATCTTGAGCTCTTATGGATACAGAAGGACACAAAACATAAGTTTTTTGAAATTTTTTTATTTACAATTATAAATTAATTTTTTTCCCCCTAAACTTCTTCGTTTAATACTCATATAAAGAAGAGAAATGCTATATCAAAATCCTTCCATTTTTAATTTAAAGCCCAATGACATAAATTTACAGTCAGTTCGAAAAAACATAAATTTACAAAAGCACAATAGATATAGATAACAGATAATAATATAATATATATTTTGTTAAGGAAAAAGATAATATATAATAAATATACATATTACAATAATATGAAAAAAAAATACTCTAATAAAATGAAAATACAACAACTATAAAACAATACATTATGGATGTTTACTTATCTTCTAAAAAAAAAACCAAACACACTTGCTTTTTATCAAACACAAACACACACACACACACATAAATAGAAGACTTTTATACACTGCTTCATACCAAACACAAACACACAAACAATCACTCGATCATCATCATCATCATCATCTCGTTGCTTGTTGTTTATCTCTTCTTTTAAAATGAGAGTTTCTATTGATGACAAGTAAAATATTTTTACCCTCAAGAAACGCGTAGAAACTTTGAATGATAGGTTTGTTTCTTTCTTCCGATCTAACCGTCTTTTAAACAAAAATTAAAAAGAAAATAAAAGAAAAGGCGATGTTGAGCATCGGCGTTCCGACCCAGAACCATGAACCAGGTGCGGCGCCGAACGGGGGCAGTATGGGTGGTGGTGTGATGCCGAGGTGCCATGTCACGTTCGGGGGCGGGGTAACTCGATCAAACTTTATTTGATCTCAGATACTTCACACCATCCCATTTCCTTTATATATTTTTTTATATGATAATTTTTATAGATTAGCATTTACACCCCACATATAAGGTTGTTAATTTATGACTTGAGCACCAAAGTGGAAGAATTAGCAGGAAAGAAACCAGAGCAACAGGAGCATACCATTGTTCAGGTTTATTGATGGATTCATTGTTATTATGAAGATGAGTTTTTTTTTTGGAACGACATTATGAAGATGAGTTGAGTGTTGTTTGTTATGAAAATGGTTAAGAAACAATCGGATTATATAGTGGTAATGATGGTGCTATAAATGTGTATGATTGACTGTATTAAGTTTTGATTTGTTGTTAATAAGGATAGTTTGTTGTAAATGGCTGTAATGTAAAAATTTTTTTGACCTTGTATCAATGTATCCTACCGGTTTCTACGCCACCTAAAAGGTTAGGTAGAGATTTGCTTGGTCAAATGTTAAATCCTTACCAAAATTGAAAAGTTCTTAAAAAATTTCAAAAGTTAAGACGCTTGGTGTAGGATTGGTGTAAGATTGACTGTAAAAATGGTATAGATATAGATTGTTATGAAAATGAAACCATTTTCTAAATATGTTGAAAGTTAGGTAGAGAATTCTTTAGAAATTAGGGAAAGTCGAAAGGATGATTTATTCTTGCTTAAAAAAACCACACGGGTGTAAGTTAGGTAGAGAAATAACAATCGTTGACCAAAGACGGATACTTACCCACAAAGAAAAAATCATTGCCTAAATGCATTACAAAAAGGAAGAACAATCATTGCTAAAAATAATATGTTCTTAAAAAATTTGAATATTAAGACGGTGCCTAAATGCATTATAATGTAGTTTAGATAATAAAACAAAACTTTTAAATCTTACTTGATTAAATATGGACCATTGATTACAATTTCTCCATCATTTTAAACCTTTAGATCGATTTGATTACATCATTGACCAAAAAATTAATAAAATCCAATTTTGATCCTCCTACTTTTAAATAATTTAAATAAGCCTTAAATTCTAATCATAAATAGTATTTATTATAATTACTTACTCAATATGCTCAAATAATAGAAATAATATATCATTTAATGACTATAAAGTAACTTTAATTTTCTTAACCGGCATTAGATATGATCACTTCAAAATTTGAAAATGACGATATTAGATCTGATCACTTTAAATTAACTTTAACACGCTGCCCAAAAACGCATTTTTACCAAAATTATTGAACTTTTTATTATCAATTACAATGGCAAGTATGATTCGAAGATTAAACTACGGACCCATTTAACCATATTTCTTCCAACTATATCCAGGTGGATGTGAGCTTAATGAGTGAAAAAAGAAGGCAATGAAAATGCTCAAGGACATGCTACAAGAAAGACAGGCAAATCTTTTAAAAGTCAAAACTGACTTTTTTAGGACTATGTATTTGATGAACTCCATCGAGGTGATACAATCCTTACATAAGGTATTACCTTGGATTTAATGTCCATCTAGCTAGCTAATATTGTTCCAGGAGTATTCAGGAAAGCACTAAAAGATGTCAAGTATAGAGGTAGACATGCTAACATGCTATTTCAACTATAGTTTTTTGCTATATTTATTATTATTGTCCTTCTATTTGTCGTTTGTAATTATTGGAATAATCCTTGTCATAAAAGGAATGGTTCTGGTTTAAAGAGAGAAAGTGGGTTGAAATACGTGCCTATGGGGCCCA
>JAOEHQ010042960.1:0-12127 GCA_025447715.1 Asclepias incarnata | reverse complement strand
GTAAAACCGGCCCTGGATAAGGGTGACACATGAAGAAAATACTGCGAGGATTATTAAAATTGTTTGACGAACTTTGGAGTAGTTGGTTGATATGGTGATACATTAACTAAAGTTTTTTTTTTTCTTTTCTGGCATGACTACATATAATAATAAGTTAATTAGCATAGGTGATGGTTTTAGGATTATTTAAGATAGTTTATAAATAAAATAGATTTGTCGTTAAAAAATATATTAAATATATATTTTAATGTTTGTTAAATATTTGATGTTATGGTCTATAAATATATAGGGTGATAGTTTCAAATTCAACTTTTCATATATTTTCTTTTACAACTCAGAGAAATGCAGTGACGCCACCTTTCATATAATTTCTTTTACGACTCAGAGAAATGCAATGACGCCGTGTAACTGAATGTGGTGTCCTATCACATCTCTTTTACTCGTTTGTGATATTTTACTGGTATAAATGTCCAAGGAATCTAAGTTTACTCCATATTTACATGTGGGCACAATGAGATATGATATATGACGTAAACATCCTATTTTTTTAATAAATATTTTATTAAAAAGGAAAAATGATAGAGTATATTATATTCTTCTATAAAAGTGTTAAAATTTACAATGACATGGAAACAACTTTTTTGAGCAAATAAACCGTACATCTGCAATGACGTCAAGGCCTCTCCGAACAGTAACACATTACTTGGCATATGAGGTGTGTCAGCTCAATGTCATATCAGTACTTTTAAACTAACAGCCTCTTGTCAATAGTGATACGCCACTTTGTGTGTCACTTTTTTTTATTGGCCAACGGTCACAAGGACCCGCCCACCCACCTTGTCACCGCCAACTAACGAGACCATTGGCAACGGTCTAAGAGTTATAATCTTAAAGAAAACGATTCAGATCTGTATAAGATCTATTAAAGCATAAGATAAGATATACATGTATATAAGATCTCAAAGCTAAATTTGGTTATAAAATATTAGTATGTTAATCAATAAATGACTTTAAAGGTGATACAGAGGTTAGATATCCTTAAATATATATTTTATTATTATTACCATTAAATTTTAGCAATTTGAATTCATACTTTTGGTATTGCACTATTGTTATGATGTTTGAACTATAAACGACATTTCATAAACTTATCTTACGTTTAATACTTTGAAATTAAATATAAAACACCTAAAGGGATTAAAACATGTAGGTAAGATCGTATAGCTTGTCGATCATGGGTGAATTTTTATAGATTTTATTCGGCAAATAGCTTTACACACTACAATAAAAATACTTTTGTTGACACCTTTTTCTATGCTTTTAGAAAATATGAAAATATTGATCAATATGGTTTACATTTAAAATGTGTATAAAATCTTAACATTAACAATCTAACCGGTGTAAATCCTTTTATTAAAAAAACTTAACATTAACAATTGTGAAATTTTTTTTAATAGTTATTACAATTTTCACACTTATAATTGTATAAACAAAACGTTCACATTTTTAAACGTGAACAAACATTAAACTTGTGTACAATTAAATATGAGGGATAAATTTGATATAACAAACTGAATTTTTAAATTAAAAAAGAAAATAATATATAAAAATTCACACCCCTGTTAAAAAAAAAATAGAAAACTTGATATGTGAAATGACTACTTTACCCTTATCCTAACAATCTTAATTGATACTATATTATATATTTAGTCAACTCCTACATCTTAAATCTTAATTAATATTTACCTTATATATTTAGTCAAACTTTTTATTTCTACAATTATATTTTAACAACGATTTATTACACGACATATTGGGGATGCCACATTACACAGGTACATCAATAGATGAATTGGTATTTGAGAAACTTGAGATTTAGAGGTCTTGAGTTCAAATCCTGGTGTAAGTAAAATGCTCCCAGGATTGGAGACAAGGTTTTCTCAGAATGTATTTCTCCTGGAATTAGAGTTGGATATATGAAATGTCGTTGAGTCCAAATTTGTTGTTAAAAAATAAATAAATAAACATCAAAATATACATGTAAAAACGTGAAATACTCCAGGATTTGTTAGCCTCACCAATCATGCAACGTGTGGCCCAAGGTTTTAAATACACAACCAAAGTCTTTGTGGACAATGAGTCAGTAATACGTATGTGCCACTATGATAATATTTGGATACACATTGAGATTGATAATAAGAAAGAAAAAAAATCATAAAAAGCCACAAAAAAAGAGATTTTGGAATATTTGGACAGACAAAGGTCCAATCCAAGTTAGCAAATTGCAAGAAACGATCAAACGAATTATTGGTGGCATTGACAAGGATATGTATATTATACAGATAGATTTCAGTTTAATAAACATGAAATAGTACCAAGGATAACATTTTTGCCACTGATATCGTTAAATGTGGGAATGGGTCCCATGCAGGTGGAATGGGCCCCACGCAAGTTGTCATGGAAAACTTTTTTTTTTTCTGAGTTAAAAAGTACTGTATTTGATAATTTGATTGTATAATAATATTTATATATTAATACAAATAAAAGTTAAACTTATTGTCGAATTTCAATCAAAAAAAGCGATGATAAAATGCGATTCATTATAGAAATAACTTACATTTAATTGAAATATATACAACCATGTTTTATCAATATAAATAGAATAGGCCATTTTCTTAGAATTTTTTACTTTTTATTTTATATATATATTTTTTTGACATTATATGTTAGTTAAAGATATTTATAAAAAAAAGTTAATTGGCATGAAAATATGTATATGTTTGACCTTAATATTAACTTTCCATATATAATCTTAATATATAAATCATATACCAATACCAATACAATATATAATCATAATCATAATAGTAATAAATACAAATAAAGTTTTGTTCTATCTAAAAAAAAACAGGCAACCAACCAAGTTGCTTTTAGTAACAAGAAATCTAAAACATATATAATATAACATTATATGATATAAAAATTTGAAAAGTTACACATCTTCAATATTAGAAATTATCACTTTATCTTTACTTTAACAAAGTCTTAATTAATACTTACCTTATATATTATATCAACTTTTCATTTTTACAATTATATTTTAACAACGTGATTAACAACGAGTTCTTACACGACATATTCGGAGCCGTTGCATTACGCGGATACCCCTCTAATAGTAATTTGAGTTTTGTAAATTCGAGCCTAAAAAAGAGAGTTTATATATACATGGAAATCATGGGTTTATTTTATGTATTCTTTCAACTAGGAAGTAGTAGAAATTCGATATCTACGTATTTCAAAAATTAGGGAACTAAATTTGATGGGTGAAGCATTTGTTGTTAAACACAATTTATCAAATAAAAACTTATTATTTAGTTATACATATCTTGATTTGAAAAAGAAAGAAACTAACCTATTGATTTGTTTCTCATCGGGATTATTATAAAAGATTATTTATCTAATTAAAAGGAAAATCTATTTTGTAGTTTGTTCTTTATGCGACACTTTATTTTTTAATTTAATTTTTATTTAACAAACGTATTTTTTAAATTTGTACATTTTTAACCAATGTATATATAACCCGAAATAGAAATAAAAACAACAAAATTTTGCACGCAAAACATTTAATCAAGTAATTTATTGTACTTTATAATGAATAAAATGGGTAAATTGGTGGGAATCCTCTAGTTCCATGTACCATCTTGATACCCAGAGCGTATACTGCATAAAACTCTAGCCCGGTAAGTCATCATCTTCACACATGGATCACAAGATATAGTTTCCCTACTTGTCTTTGACAAGTTTCGAACCTATAACCTGCAACCTTAATCTGTGGGGCTATGTAATCACATGATAACGGTACCATCTATTAATAGATTGGTTATTGTATACAATTCATTAATCTCAATTCTTTACAAATCTGTATTTGATGTTCATCTATATATCTTTTAACGTAATCATAAATTGTAGTAACATACATTAACAATTAAATCCCCGTGATGTATCCCTAGTTTACCGAACTAGTGGTCGGAGACATGCAACATAAAAATGGAGAATAAGGGTTCAAATCTAACACATGTCTTTTTATTCGTAGTTAAATGATTTACCTCTCGATCCGACCCCATGTTAGTCGCAGAATCGAACAATGAGGGGCTGATAATGGTTGAGTTATCCATTTTTTATTAACAACTAAATATTATCATTAAAAAAAATATACAAGAAATAACACCAAACCTTTCCTATATATAACTTAATTAAACCTCATTGTACATGCCAACTTACTATACGATACCACCCATGTCATCCCATACAAAGGTGCTGGATGATCTCCAGCAACCTCTCCTCCTTCCAGTCGAAGCCTACACCACCACAAAGTATGACCAACCACCCATCGAGCTGCTATCGGTTGACGAAATGTTAACAAAATACTGCGGTGAGTTTGGGATTTGGCAATTCAAGCATTTTGTTCTCACATGTATGGCATGGGCACTTGACGCCTTCCATACCATGGTTATGATATTTTCTGACCGTGAACCTGGTTGGATATGCGAACCTGGTTTTGAATGTGCATGGGATTCAGGAAAGGGTGTTTGTGGGCTTCAGCCAGGTTCATGGCGGTGGGAGGGTGGTAAAGCGAGTTCAACTGTAGCTGAGTGGGGACTAGTGTGTGAACAAAAATACAAAGTTGGGCTGGTTCAGGCCTTGTTCTTTGTTGGCTCTATGATAGGTAAACACATCCCCTTAACCTTCTATATATGTTGCTATATCCATATATATATATATAGCCAACTCTTTAATTTGTACGCTAATTAAGGTTATGTCTTTAATTATATTACTTTTGTTTTTCGAAATGTTGACTGCATATATTTTGTATTTTGTTCATAATGAGTCTTAAACCTATGATTATTTGAATCTAGGTTGATCTTATTATGCAGGTTCAGGAATATTTGGTCATCTCTCCGATTCGAAATTTGGAAGAAAAGGGACACTCATGATTGTATGTGTTCTGAACGTTATTTTTGCCTTGTTGACATCAATTTCTCCCAACTACTGGACTTATGTCCTCCTCCGTTTGTTAAACGGGTTCAGTAGCGGTGGGGTCGGCGTATGTGCCTTCGTTCTTGCTACTGAACCCGTAGGCCCAACTAAGCGTGGTATTGCTGGCATGTCCACCTTCTACTTTTTCTCTGGCGGGATAGCCCTTCTCTCTGGAATAGCTTACATTTTCCAATCATGGCGCTCTCTATACGTTGCTTCTTCCATACCCTCAGTCATCTTCCTTATCTTCATCCTCCCCTTCATCTCCGAGTCCCCTCGTTGGTACCTTGTTCAAGGTAAAATTGATCAAGCCATGAAAATCATGCATAACATCGCCAAATCTAATGGTAAACCCCTCCCTGATAATGTCTACATTTTCCTAGATGAAGAAGCTAAGAGTATTGATCAGAAAGAAATGAAAAATGAAACGAAAACAAAGTCAGTCATCGACGTGATTAAGTCGCCATTAATGAGAAAGCGTTTGTTTCTTCTTATGGTAATCAACTTCACATGTTCGGTCGTGTACTATGGGCTGAACTTAAACGTTGTGAACCTGAAAACCAATCTCAACCTCAATGTGTTACTCAATTCCGCGGCAGAGATGCCAGCATATCTTTTAACTGCGATCTTGATAGATAGGTTGGGGAGGAAGCCACTAGGCATTGGAACCCAGTGGTTCAGTGGGATCTTCTGCATTGTAGGCAGCTTAATGGGAATCCAAGGGAGTTGGAAAGTAGTGAGGATGGGTTGTGGAGTGTTAGGAATTTTTGGGATGGCTGGGACTTATAATTTGTTATACATATATGCAATGGAATTATTTCCAACAGTAGTCAGAAACGCGGCCCTTGGTTGTGCGAGGCAAGTAGGGCAATTAGGGAACATACTCGTACCTTTCGTGGTGGTTATGGATGGTGGCATTCCATTCATGGTGTTTGGGGCATGTGGAATTCTAGGAGGGATTCTTATGTTTTCTTTACCAGAAACATTAAACAAGCCATTATACGACACCATAAGTGGATCAATCGACGAAGAAAACAAGTTGTCGATCGACGCTTGAAGAAAAGACGTTCAAAATGTAAAAAATACCACAAAGATTTTTAATTCGTATATGTGTTTCTTGAGATTTAATTTCTGTATAAAAGATTTCATACTGCAATTGTAAAAGTTGTGTTGTAAAATGGTTATGGTTAATTAATAATACTGTAAGAGTTAGTATTGTTTTTAGATTTTATTATATATACTGTATGTACAATGCTGAAGTCTGCATGGAATACAAATATATAAGCTTCAATTCCATTACCTCCCACATCATCCATCAGATATACTGCATTTATTCCAATATATAGCCGTACCACGGTTGACCCATATGGGCTTTCCAAAACCGAAGTCAAGTTGGCAGAAAGGGAACTTACACCAGCTGGTTAAGCGTGCCGATTATGGTTGCGGTAGGAGGAATAGTACGACTGCACTTGCTCATTATCATGGCTAGCTTATAACCTTTGAGTAGTTATCTATGAAATCCTTGACATAATTTCTTAAGAGATGTACCAACGATTCAGCAGTTTCAACGTTAGTTTCGCATTTTGTTGCTAATAACGCAGCGAGATTCCCACAAGAATATCTGGGAATTAAAGATGTGGTTTTTCCCCTCAGGTTGATTGCCCAAAGAAGAACATAACATCTTGGAGGATAACCCCCCATTTGTTCTTTGGTCAATGTCAATTAAAGCCTTCCATATGAGCGCCGACACCAACTGGACCTTTGAGAAATATATATATTGCTGAATGAAAGTTTCTTAGGGTAGAGGGAATGGGGCGGGTTGGGGGCGACTTTGGCCCATACCACCTTGATGCCTCCGACAACACCACCCTTGCTAGGCGGCTTGCACTTTTAAGAAGGTTGGGCGACTTGTAGAGGACGCCGGTAATACACTCCACCATACACATACCTATTCACTTTTAATACACTCAACCAATTATACATTGCCACATGTCACAAGTCCCCTCACCCATCTAAGTTGCCCCACTCCCCTATTTTTGGATGGCAGCTTGGGGTGTGACTGGGCGCCACATGGTGCAAGATCCCCTTCCCCAAGATGCCCCATTCCCCTTAGTCTTAGTGACATACTTGCTTCTATGCATGTTATCACTACTTTTTGTCCTTGGAAAACGTATTTGGTGAGTGGGAGTTGGACCCACGAGCAAGAAAGAATGAGCCAGGCTATGCTGAAACCCAACCCAGGGAATTCAGCATGACTTTCTCCTCGGCTTATATTAGCCCACTCGTTCAAAAATGTAAATAGAGTAGCAGTATCGTCAACCCAATGTGAAATGCTTACACCAAGTGCTACCCCTCCATACTCAAATGTGGTACCTAAATCGAAAGTTTCAGATCGGTGACTTGATCAACAGCCCCAAGTGCAGATGGAAAGAATTCATCAACCAACCTTAAATTTACTTCCGAACCAACAATATCTTCTTATTTGATGTTGATCACTTTGGCAAGTATAAACTCAACACCTTGGTCAAGACACTCAATGACATGAACTTCTTCCCGATATCTATGTAGCAACAAGAGGGTAGAATCATGCAGTGGCGGATCTAGGAATACAAGTAACGTGTGTCCAATTATAATTCATTCACTTAAAATGCTTCAAAATTCTTACTTTATAATTTACCTAGATCCAGAATCTTGGATAACATGTGTCCAAACAAAATTTTCCATATACTTGTTAAAAAAATTTCTAATCTAAACTAGGTCCATGTACCTATGTGATTCCTATATAGAACCGCCCTTGGAATCATGCCAATGTATTCCCAAGAGATTTTTCGAGTTGGGAAACAAAGTTACGGAGTAGAAGAGTACAACGTTTATATTGTAGGCAAGGAGCATACTCATCAATGAAGCCTATCTTGTAGTGATGGATTTTGTTGGAGGAGTTTGAGTGGCCGGCTTTATAAACTTTGTTAATCACTTCATTGTTTCTGGACATCCATTGATTGTATTAAATTTTCAAACAACCTTCAATAACGTATTACCATGAGCTGGAGTAGTTTCAAATGCCTTTACTGATTCATTTTAGATTTTTACAGTTGTATAAGTCGTATATCTTGTGGTGAGATTGCTCATTAGTTGGTCTTAGAGCATATTCCCAGCCCCAGGTAATCTTTCTCACCAATCTAGTTTGAGTTACATAACTCCTAACTTATTCTCGCATGCCATCTTTTCAATCATCAGTTTGTTGCTAACCTTCTATTGGCGGTACAGTTGCAGTATTCATTCATCGATGAACTTTGTACAATGGTTTCATCGAATTACACATTTGAACAAATTTACTTTACAGGCCAAACTGCAAAATCCTTAAGCTACAGGAATGGTAGGCTTAGAGTAAACAATAGATAATAAAATGGATTTTTATGGTTTATCTGTCCAATAAGAAAAGATTACTAAAAACGCCGCATATAAGCAGCTTATAAAACAAAATGGGTATGAAATCTGAAGTCCTAACCGGTAGCCAAATAGCCAAAAGCAAATATCCTTCCAAACTACGAAGAGTCTCGGATCATATCAAGTTGATCAAGTGAATACAATATGGGCTAAACCAGTCCTAGTTTAGTGATTGGTTCATTTACAACCACCTCTAAGAAAAAAGATCAATTTTATAACGAAACGATGAGCATCGGACATCTCCCCCAGCTCTATACTTACCAAAATTTATGCAAGGGTATGTATGGTACATTGTTACTTGTTTCGTTCACAAGAAAAGCATATGTTGTATCACTCACGACCCCACAACGTCTTTATTTACCTGGTTATCTCCAAGAATCTCGCCAATAAGTTTGTTGATTGAATTTCCTCTGGCCTAAACAATCACACAACAAATGAGATAAAGGAGAAGGATTGTGCATGAAAGCGTACAAAATATATACATACTCCTATAGTCTTACCATATCAGGTCCTTTTTTAAGAAGAATAACTAACATTCTGAACCATCATACCAGGCTTCATCTAGTAAACAATTATTGTTTTGACAAAAATACGAAATAAGAAGCTTACCCATTTTGAAGAGCTTTAAACAGAATACTCGATTTTTTAGCACACACGTTTTGGAAAGAGAGTCAGCTACAATGATTCAAAAATATTCATAGATTTTTATAAAAATTGTCCAGACTTCAAAAGACAAACATAGTTTTCTGTTTAATGTCTTCCTATAATATATTGTTAAGTCCTTCAGTACAAACTAACACTGTCTCAAATCCAAAGTTGTTTGTTTGACTGCAAAACTTCAATCATGAGATTAATAGAAATCGATATAACACAAGTTAACTTTTTTGGTACTACTGTTCCTTACCTTGACACCGATTGCCATAGCCGTCTTCAAATTCACCATTTCACCTAACTTGAAAGATCCCCCTTTCTTATCTTTAACAAAGATGACTGGCACTTCCCTAGATGAGGCCAGGCTCGGCAGGTGCTTTGTAAGCCCTCGAGGATTGCAGTCTGTAGCTATAAGTATGGCCTGTAATGTGGACAACAACTTTAAGTTTTAGTTATAATAGAAAAACTTTCTAGATTTGAGAGAAGAAAAAAAACACTAGTCCGTTTTCTAAATTGGGGTAACACACTTTATTTATACTTATAATGAGGCTCAAATTTAAATTTTTCAGAAAAAAATAAAAAAATCTCAGCCTATCAAAATTTTGATTCAAGGTACCCTGAGCCGCTTTACCCTGTCAAATAATTAATTGGCAACTGAGGTGTCGGTATTTAACCATGTTGACCTTCTCTGAAGTTAAGCTAATGTGACACCGGTTGAACCAGTTAACTTCAAAGATTACCTTCAATGAAAAGCTTTTGAAAATTTAAGCCTTTCTATGAGTACAAATGACATTTGTTGCCCATAACAGAAATCAAACCAATGGTCATTAATACGTGTGCGATTTTCCCTTATATAAAATCAAACAATGGAAGTAACCTGCATTTGGATGGGAGGGGATTTGGAATTACGACTGCAGTAAGTAGCATTTTGTGAAGTAGAGCTTATAGATCCAATAAGAGACGGCATCCGTTCAAGCACACGGGTCACATCATTGACACCGATTGAAAATTGTTGCTAATAAGAAACATGATATAAACATTATCAGCCATAGTGGAAACAACCCAATAAACAGAAGTTAAAAAAAAAAAGGAAATTCAAAAAGTTAAAACCTTCAGCCAAATTTTATGAGTTACAGATTCATCTGAAAGTCTGGCTAGCTTGATTTCTCTGGTCCAAAAACGGTAAGTAGTATATATCAGTTCATGGGCATGTACTAAATGTACATTAAATACGTTTGACAGCAATGTATACAAATACCTTTGAATTGAGTTGAGAAGATGAAGAAGACTTTCACCTTCATACAAACTAAATGAATACATATAAGATATATATAATCACAATTATGTAAACAATCTCTTAAATAACATAAATTGGTATAAAAGAAACGGAAAATTACTTTGGCTGGTGCGGAATGTAGTCAGGAGAGGCTTTCTGAGGCAATACTACCAAACTTTTGTTTTTATTTTTAATCCGCATCATGCATCAATCGGCAAACTTGAAGCAAAGATTCTACTATGAGAGGGTTAAAACACATTGGTGTTACTCCTGTTGGTTTAACAGCTTGAAATTATACAAGAATATTTGCAGCTAACAAAAGGGATAAAAAGCGGATGAGGTTTTCCTTGTTCAGGTTACCCGCGAAGGGCAATTCTTTTCTACTCAGATGGTTGATATTTGCAACTAACCTACCTAACTACAAAATCTTATAATCTTATTAAGGCTAATAACCCTCTATAATTTTTAGTAGGAAGTTACTGGCTCTAAGAAAGCAATTGCACCTTAGCTTATGGACTGATAAGGAGACTATTCTACAGGGGAAATCTCTTACTCGACTAGAGCGAACACCCGTTCCTTTAAACTGTTGGGCACTACATTCTATAACGAGAATCACAAGGCCGGTCAACGAGGACCAACCTGGCAGTGTGTCCTGAGATAACATGGCATCAGTGACAACGCCCAGGGACGCGACATATGAGGATCTAACCTCGACCAACGAGAGCGTAGCTGCTCGACCTCAGACATAGGGAACCTAAAAAAGCTCAACACCTCTGGCCATTAAAAGTCAGCTTAATAAGGCTAATAGCTGTTTGGGTGGAAAAAGACACTCTTAATAAGCTAATAAATATATATATATATGAAGAAGCAGGGGAGATGGTGGTACCTGAGCTGAGAGTGGTGGCTCAAACAAATTCAAGGCGACGGTTGCGAGCGGCACAGATTATTAAGCTTTTTGTCTAGCGAAGAGGTGTTTTGGCTTAACTTATTTCTCTCTTATTATTATTATTATTATTATTATTATTATTTTTTATTATTATTTTTTAATGGGATAACATATATGCTTCTAACAGCATGTTCATACATGTTTCCCCCCTCACAATCTTTAAAATTTTTTTAAAAGATTTAGCTATGTGATTGAAATCAATGTGAGAGAGAGGTAGAAGCATATATATTATCCCCATTTTTAATTGCATTCCATTTATGTTTTGTTTATAAGATTTATTTTTAAATTTATGAGTTTATCGTTACTTTACAGTAATTGTTAAATAAAACTAGATTTTATATACATGGATATAAAACATTACATTTTAAAAATATTTTTAAAATTGATAGTTTGTTATGAATTTTATATAGAAAAATATCTAAATATTTAACCCTTATTATATTAAGAAAGTTTAATGAATTGTAATTAAGATTTAAATTATAAATATAAATATGTATAAAGATGATATAAGCAAGATTTAATTGGGAAGAACGAAGAGATGTAATTGGTTAATAAATGGTTTGATCAAATTTTTTTTAATATATAAATATATATATAGATAAAGATTATAAGTTTTAAAATTAGTCACAAATATAATAATGAATAAGAAATAAGTTTCAACATAAACTAAGCCAATAACATAAGTCTATATAGAAAATAAATCTTATTATTAAGAAAGAAATAGTAAAAGAAATTAATGTTACTTTGATAGGTTTAACTTGTATGTGCAT
>JAOEHQ010042949.1:0-12127 GCA_025447715.1 Asclepias incarnata | reverse complement strand
TAAATTTAGAAATAACATTATTATTTAGATCTAAGGGTTGTAATCAAAAGTTAAAACTCATCTAATGGTCCTTGTTTCTCCATAAAAGAATTTAGAACCCTCTTATATATATATATTGTAGATTCAAAGTTTTCATCCTACTTTTATTATTGTATTTTTTATTTTAACTATTTTAAAGAAATGTATTTGTTTTTGATGAAATGTATTGTATTTTTTTAATGTAAAAGTGAATAATGCTGAGGTTTAATTTTCATTTTGATGGCTAGTGTCTGGGGATAAAAATGGATTCAGTATGATAGTAAATTGTAATCTGGAAGTGATATATTATTCTAAAAATCAACATAATAATCCTCTTAACAACTTGATTACATGACAAATGTAATTCACTAATTCTCTCTCCTAATTTCATTCTTTGATTTTGCCGAGTGTCATGATCAATTGTTAGAAGTATTATTAGACTGATTTTTTAGATAAATGTATCATTTTCTATTGTGATCATGATGTGCTTTTAATGAGTTAAAGTTTTATTAGAATGATTATGATCTAAGTAATTAATATTTATTAAATCAATCTGATAATTAGGGCACTAGAAGTAATAATTTGGAGGGTTCCGATCCTCCTAAATTCTGCCAATAAAAAATTGTCAACTCACTCCAGCCCTTCAACCCTCTCAACCATCATTTTTACTAACGCCCATAAGATTCAACCATCCCCAATTTTTTTTTATATATAATTAAATTAAAACAATTAAAACATAACATTTTTATTCGTGTATTTTGACTTATTTGAAACATCCACCGCTTCAACTTCTTGAACGTCATCATCTTGTTCTTGAACCACCCCAACATAGTTTACAAAATAAATATAAGTATAAAATAATACAAGCATAAATAATAAAAAAAAATAAAGTATAAATAAATACCAATCGGTGCTTGCGTTTCGGCAACGATCTCATCTTCCTCATCATTGAACGGTTCGAGCTCGGTCATAAGATTGACTACGTATTGATTTGGATTCATTTGTCGAGGAGGATAATTATATTGATAAAATAGTTGAGGACTCGTAGCTTAAGGAAAGTAAGGAAGGGGTTGAGAACTCATTTGTTCAGGAGGATAATGAGATGGTTGTGGTTGATGTTGCATCGGACGAACGGGTTGAGATCGAGTTCCCCGTCCACGACCTTTAAGTTGGCTTGCAACTTTTTTTTGTCTTGTTGGATCCATGCTTTAAAAATGATTTGTTTGTATGTAAGAGAAATGGTTGTGATTTAATTAGGTAGATGTGTGGATATATATATAATAATTAAAAAAGGGGTTTAATTTTTATTTATTTTTAAATGTGCAACGGCTCAATTTGTAACGGTCATATGACCGTTGGACACTACATACCACACGGGCTTTAAGCCCTCGATCTAGCAACCCTTTGTGAGCCTGAGCCCATGGCCCCGATGTGTAGCCCGAGCCTGCGCCAACCCGAAGCCCATACCGCCACCACTCCTAGCACCCTTACACTTGAAATAAATAACGTGATTTTATTTTAATGTGTTTTACGAATATGAGTTTCATTAAAATGCACATTTATATGTATCTCGCTAACACGTAGTATCAAAACTCATAATTTGAATAACCAACTAAATAAATTGAACCAATATGTACGAAGGAAAGTTGATAATTTCCATTTAGGTGATGACTTAATCAGGAGCTACATATACCTGAAAAGTGCGATCGAACCTGCTAAACAAAAATTCTCTTTATAAATTTTATTGTAATTTAGTGTAATTTTTATATAAATTTATATTTGAACACCCTGATTTATCTATAAGACTTGATAATTTTGATTATGAACCCACTAGACAACTTTTCAGTCTCCGCCACTGGTCTTAATGATATGTTATACTACTCTAGTAGCACATATATTTAATCTAAAGGGTAAACTACACTTTTCGTTCCTGAATTCGTCAACTACTTCACATATAAATCTATAATATCACAATAATTTACATATAAATCTATAATATCACTTTTTTAAAAAATCAATGGGATCTTTAGATCCGGTTATAGTATCACAAATCCCATTTGAACAATTAACAAACTCACACAACTTAGTATTGTTTTCGCATTCTAGCCTAATACTCCTCACATTCGGAGTACTCGAGATCCCACCACCACCAGCAAATAATATCAATAGCAAACAACATCAATAAGCTTACCATTTTAAAATCAATAACTTTACCTATTTTTCTTTTGCAGATCCGGTTACAAAGGTGGGATATTTAGATCCGGTTATAATATCAACAAAAATCATCTCTCTCTCTTTCTCTTTTTCTATCTGCTAGCTATTTATGAATTAGGGTTTGTTATTTTGTAAAGGTAGACGTTGATGGTGGTTATGGAGGCGGTGGTGATGGGGTGGCCGATCTTTGTGGTGGTGTTGATGGGGTGACCAGAGCTTTGTGGTGGTGGTGATGGGGCGGTCGGAGCTGGTCAACAAAAAAGATATTGGATATCTTTGATGATTTTCCTTTTCTTCTTCCTATTTGATGTTTTACTTGGATCCCAAAATATCCACATCATTAATTTAACTAATAAAAGAAAATCCAAAATGAATTAAAAATCAAATGGTAACTTGATACCTGCCCTAAAGGTAATCTAGACTCACACAAGATGGTTTTATCAAGCAAAGGACGAGTTTTTTGATCTAACCCCTATAAAGCTATTTGGTACAAGTTGGAGTACTTTCCAAACAATTAGCCCTTTTTCTAAACGGTTAGGTCCCATAAGTTCAACAGTAAATAACATAATAATCAAAAGCACAGGAACTAATCTTAAGTCAAGTTATAATTTTCAACTAATTCTTCATTGATTAAAATCCAAATAATTACAAGATAGTTATGGAGGAATAAACGCTAAAACGCCTATGAAATCTAAACTATCAAACGCTTATGGAATGTAAAAAGTGATATAGAAATAGTTTAATCTTCTTGTAAGTTACATTTTCTCTGTTCCAAAGTAAATGTTTAATACTTAGAAAATGTATTATTTAAGCAGTTAAAATATAATTTAAGTATGTTATTAAAAGAAATTTTTTCAATGAATCTAAAGTTAACTTTTAAAAATATGGTTTAAGAAAACTGTTTGCTTGAGTTTTCTCACAAAATAAAAAATATTTACATATAAGTTAAAATAAACTATATAAAAAAAAAGAAGGATAAGAAATTTTAAAAAAAGGTTAAAAAGTCATGAAAGGAGTATTTTTGACTTGAGGGATGATAATTATGAAATGTGACAACCACGGAGACAAAACCGTAATTTACACTTATGAAAAATGTCAAAAAACTTTTTTGCCTCGTGTGAAATGCACGTGAAGGGATTTAACAGCAAAAGGTTAACGTCTTTAGCCATTAAAAGTTAAAAAAGATAATCATTTAATCTTATACTGTCAATCTTATTTTCTTGAAACAATTTCATATTATCTAAATTATTGGATATCTCAATATCTCATACTTAAAAATTAATTTCGTGGACTTAAGAAGGCATCACACACATACGATGCAAGATGCATGGATGTTTGAAACAATATTTATTCAAGATTAACTTTTAAAGCTAAAATAAAAAAATAAAATTTTTTTATTAAAAAAAAATTAATTTTATGCTTTCGAATTCATATATGTTGATTTTCTATCATATAATTGTCATTAATTAGATATTGTTTCAATTTATGATTTGAGGTGTGAGGGTAATAGTAAAACTATCATTCTAAGTTTTTAAGATTTAAGGCAGAATAGTGAAGTGTTTTATATAGTTTGTAGATAAATTTTCGTAACTAGCCCAATATTTGATGAAATTAAATCCATCCGAGGGTAAAAATTACAAAATGCGTAACAAAATTACTCCGTCTTTATGTTTTCAGTGAATCTAAAGTGTAAACACGTTTTTATTTCAAAAGATAATGCTTGAGGTTACAGAGTTTTTTTTTATAACAATCAGTCGCTATTCGACATTAGGGGACACCTCACCATATAACGGTGAAGCCGTGCACGTCTCTAGACTACGAGATGCAGACTATGAGCCGTTACATGTGATTCAAAGGAAAATCCCTTAGGACGCGTCACTCCGAAGAGTCGTACCTATGACCTGGGATAAAACCGGGGATGACTCAAGCCAATTGATCTACCCTTCATTGTCAACAGAGTTGTTAATATACAGGGAAGCATCAAATGCGAAGTGGTACGCAAAAGAAATAAAACGATTATAAAATTTGAGGATATAATTCATTTTTATGGATCTCTTTTACTCTTTAGGAAAAAATAAATTCCTAAAACAAAGGTTATAAAGTTGCTTTCAAATTTGCTTCTCCACTTGCAATGGGAATATTTAGAAAACATAATTAAGTTGAATTTGATCAAAACTCACCTAACTCATAAAATAAAAGTTATACTATATTTTGGAAGGCTTAAAGTTTTAAAAAAGAAAGGAAAAAAAAAGGGGAAAGAAAGTTGAGACAACTTTATAATTAAAATAGTCTTCGATATATAAAAACCAAGTAAATGGTCTTAAACATTTGATGCACATAAAATCTTGATGCACTCATGCACTTAGCTTTAATAATTTGGTTAGAATAGCATTCACACAATGCGAGGTGGTTGATGGTTTCTCAATGATGACGGTGGTTAGGGCTGATGATAAATTCAGTTGGTACATGCGGGAACGGGGTGATGGTGGCATGTTTCATCAATCGTCAGTTTTGGATTGTCTAGCATACAGACATATAAAAATTGTGCAGGTTATTTGTGGATGAAATATTTAAAGATGAAAATTATTAAGTATGTATAGATAATATTGTGTTTTATAAATAGTGAGTCTGGTCTTTTATGTACGTATTAATGTTAGATAAGGATATATTGGTAAACTATTTGTACTTAACATTTGAACTTTAAGACTAGCCTCAAATGTTCTATAATGTAACTAACATACTACCCGCGCAATGTAACATGATTAAATTTTTTTTTTGTGTTGTTTAAAGATTTTTCATAGTGGTTCGTCGCAGACTTGCAAAAAGGTTTAATAGTATAGAAAATAACGTGATGCATGTATCCTTTATGGAAATAAAACAATCTTTCGATAAATTATAAAATTATATTAATAAATGAATTCGTTAACAAACAATTAATTTATAAATATTTTATATTGTATTTTATGTATATTATAATTATTAGAAAAAATTCATTAATAAAAAAATATAAAATATAAGTTATAAAAAATTACGTTATTATTTAGAAGAGATAAGTAGTAAGCAACAATAAATTTATCTATCAACTTTTCATTAAGAGAGTTGGTTACACCATTTCTTTTTTAAATCAAATGTAATGAGTTTAATCCTATTGGGAGGTTTAAATGTTTTATATATTATTCTAGATAAAGATATATATAACTTTGGTGAAACAAGAGTACAAATTTATTTCCTTTTTTATGCATCAAATGCACTCACACTCACAACAAAAGTGTAAACTGTACATGTATGTAACAAAGCAAATGCGAAGTGGTGATTTGAATAGGTGAACTAAGACTTGGCTAACTTGCTAATTTGTTTCAAACACTACTTACTGAGATGTTGAGAAAACTCAACGATTTATCGTTATTGATGTAAAATGTGCAAAAAACCGAATAAAAAGAAATCCCCCGTTTTAATAGTTAATTCATAAAATGATAGAAAAATTGGGAAAAACGAGCAACACATGTACTTGATACAACTAACTTTTTCCTTAAAATCGAAGGCTATTTTGATTTATTATTATCATTCGTCTCACCTCAACTCATTTCAAGTGAAAACTTACCATTCTAAGATCCGCCTGGATTACCTTCGTTCCATCCTCACCAAATTATGCAACCGCCTTTCCATATAATATGCAATTGCCTTTTGCTAATCAGCTCATGTGTTTCTTATGACAACCCCTTTCATGCATGTTAGATTTTGATGATTAAGAAATAAATTGTTAATTTTCACAATATTATGCCTTTTAATCCGCGTATGTTACAAACCTTAAATATTGCATTGTTCTTATATTTTAATTTGTGTATGTTTACATCACTTTCCCACAAGAAGTTGTTACAGCCAATAAAGGTAGCCTTGGATCTTGAAGTGTCAAAACACTTAGTTTGTGCTGGATATTAAAGCAAATAAGAAACGAAGTTTATTCGATATATATAGGAACCCAAAGAAATAAAACAAGAAACCTTCAAGGCTTGCAAGAATCTAGTAAAGCTTTATTCTAGCAAAATGGTTTCGTTTGTCGGTCAACCCTTGACCCGATGTTTCGTTGAAACACGTATGACCCTTCCTTAAGGACTAATGACTAATGTAAAGACAATGAACATCTCATGATTAATCTCCGTGAAGGGGGGTCATGCTCGAACATGAGATATATATCTAGCAAACTCTTTCTTTTCAAGCTCTCAATACTTACGCACTTGGAGAATGAATGATGTCACCAGGACAAATCCCTTAATTTTAGTCAACCCTTATTAGGTAGAGGATAATCAAATAATTGGTGATATTATTACCATAAAGATTGATAAATTTATTACAGAGTACAAATTATATAGCATACGATACAAGTGTTTAATACACAGTTGTGATAAATCTATTCATTTTTATGATACGAATATCACCAGCCTAATCAAATTAATATCTTGAAACATATGTTTCTTCATGATATATGGCCCCATCAATTTTTTTTTAAATAATAAAATCACTTTAAGTTGTGTTAACACCAAACTATACTAACAAATGTCAATCATATATACAAAACATATATTTATCCTTTTTATACCTTTTTTGTTTTTTTGTTTTGTTTTTATTCATATGTAACTATTATATAAAGATTACATCAAATTGTTGAAATGTTACATAATTTCAATATTGGAAATTCTCGTTAGGGGTGTTCATAATACGGTCCAGACCGAGAAAACCGAAAAACCGACCCGACATTGAACCGAAACCGAACAAGACCAAAGTTAACGGTCCGGTCCACGGTTCTTCATATTGTGTCAAGTCGAGTCTCGGTTCGGTCCTCTTAATTAACCGAGAAAACATGCCAATGAACCGAACCGAGAAAATAAATATAGTTTAACTTTACGTGGGATTCTAATCTTTCATTTATTTAGGAAACAAGAAAATAAATATAATTAAAATTCAATACTAGTTTAGTAGTTTGTCAAAATCCCCACACCTACACCTACTGACCTGCTACATGGCTACATCTACTATTATTTCAGTAGTTTGTTAAAACTTAAAAACACACACAATTAAAATTCATTCTTCTCTGTCAAAAGTCAAAACCCATCAATATATATATATATATATATATATTCTTCATCAGATACAGATAGAACATTATTACATACAACCAGGTCTGCTATCCTTTTTTCCCCTTCAAGACACGATGTTCATGTTAATTTCACTCGGTCTCGGTCCATCCTCTTAAACCCGAAAACCGACTATAAACCGAGCATGAACCGAACCGAAGAAATCGGTCCGGTCCTCGGCTCTACTTTTTTGCGAAAATTGTTTTCGGTTCGGTCCTGTACATGTCCATTTCGGTCCGGTTCTTGGACCGTGAACACCCCTAGACGTAACGAGAAATTCTCGTTACGTCCATATATCAATTAATTACTCCTAAAATATATGAGAAGTGATATTCGTATCATGGTTTTTAATAATTGTACCACACTGTACAGATTTTATAATACACTGTACAAACATTTAATGCATCACTTTGGTAAATTAATCAATGCATATGGTACCAATATCATTTCCCAAAATATATACACTACCATCTTTACATCAATTACCTACATTATTCGCCGTCGTCACCACCACCACCACCAGTCGCTGCCACCACCACCACATCGTCGTCGCCATCACTGTCGTCGTCGTATTGCCCGACTACCCCCTAGTTCATAATTGAAAACTATCATTTAAAACAATGTTTTACACAATATCACAACATAATAATTACGTATGTGTGTTAATACGGATCCATAATCTAGTAATTTAAAGAAAACCTAGAACTAATCAAAAGTATGAGAAGGAAAAATAAAATACTGTAATTTAAAATTATTTATTTCAGATTCATTGTTTTGGGGAAGAAACCAAGATGGCCTTTTTATATATAAATTATTATCTTGAATTAAAATAATATTTTATTGTCTAACATTTCAATTGTTTTCATACACCTTTATTTGTTTGTATTATATCATTATTCATACATTTTATATTGCATTGAATGTAATATTTTAAAAGTTAAATTAATTATTTTTTAAAAAAAGAGGTATGGTTGTCTTCATGCCTTGGCAACCTAATTTCACTTTTCTTTTCACCGGACTCCAACTCATTATTAACCAAAATACATAAAAAAAACTTTCCCACTTTAATAGTCGATAATTAAAGCCCAACATTAAATAATTTCTTTTTTCCTCTTTTAATATGTATATATATTTTTTTATTTATTGTTTTTAATTTATAATTCAGACTATCTTGAAGAAACTAAGCAACTCAAAATACCTTTAACATCTAAAAACACCCACAATTTTCCAAACTTCTCATAAAACAAAAAATTCAATCTTTATCTTCTCTTTACTCTACCCCATTTTTCCTCAAATATCTAAATTATTTTCTTTATATTATTTATATTTATAAAAAAATTTATTGATCATCTCCCTCATGCAGCACTGTCTCCTCTGCATAATTTTCTGCAAATTTTCATATTTCAATAAAAACATATATTTCATCTCTTCTTTAATCTCACTTCAATGAACAATTTCCCACAAATTTCTGTCTTTTTTAAAAATATTTTCAACTTTTAATCAATTTTACTTTCTTTTCCTGGGTTTTATGTTTAAAATCCTACTTGTTTATAAACAGTATTTTGAGATTTTTTTTTCAAGATTATAAAAAATTTAATGTGTTCTTGCTGAATTCTTATATCTTTATAAATTTTTAACTTTCTTTTTAATTTATTTTTATATATAAATATATTTATATATAAAATTTATATATTTATATATATAAAATATATTTTATATATATAATTTATTTTTTTTGTTTTGATGTTTGAAGAAAAAGAAGAAATGAATAATAATAATAATAATGATAATAATAACAATAACAATAATAACAATAATACTAGTGTTGGTGATACAGTGGTTGGATCAGATGCACCTTCAGACTTTCATATTGCTCAAAGTACTGAACCACCACCACCAACTAAGCCAGCCCCACCACAATCCATCACAGCCCAACTAGCAGCAGCATCACCTCCCTCGTTCCCGGCGGCGCCACCACCTGCCGGAGTAACACCTCTAACTGAAAAAAAGAAAAGAGGGAGACCCAGAAAATATGATCAAGATGGGTCAGTCAGAAAAGCTTTATCTCCAAAGCCCATCTCATCTGCAGCACCACCTCCAGTCATTGATTTCTCCACCGGAAAAAGAGGCAAAATCCGACCACACTCTGCCGGAAAAATCCAACACTACCACCAGCAACCACCTCTACAACCACCAGTAGCAGCAGTCAAAGAAATGGAAAGTTTAGGTAATAAAGATTTGTATTTTGTTGTAAAGTTTGAAACTTTATTGTTTTTATGAAGTGGGTATTGTTTGATTTGATGATATATTTCAAGATTTTTGTGGGTTTTGATTGAAACTTAAGTGGGTCCTAAAAATAAATAGTTCTTAAAGATCTTGATCATGTTCTAGAAGCTATGTGCTTTTTGTGTGTGTGGAAGTTGGTGACTGAAATTTTGAGAATCTTGAAACAGATGATTCTAGTCTTGTTGCTACCTTTTGGGATATATGCATTCATGGTGTATATATTTGTATACATACATATATACATACACATTAGTATATATGTCAAGAAAGAAGAGATAAAAGGATAAACGTGAGGTTTTTATGAATCTTGTCCAAATTAAAGAACTTGAGGATTCAAGAAGCAAGTGTAATAACTTGTATTGTAGTGTCACTCTCTGGGTATACTTGTAAAGATCAACAAGACTTTGGCTTTTATTATGGTGTGGGGTTTGTTTGTTGGCTCAAAGTTCTTATGTGTTAAAATCTGTGGGGTTTCTTGCACATTTTGTCTCTCATTGATTTGGAGGAGAATATATGTGTTTGAGGTTTCATCGTTTGTTTGGTTGTTTGCGACAATCTTTATCTTGATAATGTTATCTTTTTTAGCAACTTGAGATCAAATCATTTGTTTTTTTTAAGTAATATAATGAGTAGGTTGATCAATATACTTGTCTGGTCGTTTTTTTTTTTCGTTAGGTGATTGGGTTTCAAGCTCAGTTGGTGCTAACTTTATGCCGCATATCATCAATGTCAACACAGGAGAGGTAGATTATAGTATTTCTAACCATCTGGATTTTGTGAAACTGTAGATATTCATATATTATTGGTGGTGGCTAATTTTGTTTTGGTTTACATTAGGACGTGACAATGAAGGTTATATCGTTCTCCCAACAAGGACCCCGTGCAATATGCATTCTGTCTGCAAATGGTGTAATTTCCAGTGTTACCCTTCGCCAGCCCGACTCTTCTGGTGGTACATTAACTTATGAGGTGACAAATTAATCTGCTTTGATCACTTAACTTTTGTGTTATCTGTGTAATATTGGGTCGTATTTACTGATTGTTAACTATTCATGAAAATTTTACAACTTTTACTTAATCTCTTTCTTAAGGGTCGTTTTGAGATACTTTCATTGGCGGGATCTTTTATTCCATCCGAGAGTGGAGGAATACGGAACAGATCGGGTGGGATGAGTGTTTCTTTGTCAAGCCCCGACGGGCGGGTCGTTGGTGGCAGTGTGGCGGGTCTATTGGTGGCTGCCAGTCCGGTGCAGGTATTTGTATTTCTCAATCTTCTTATGATTGTATTTGTAGTTTACTACCAATTGAAGCAATGTTCATTCAACTATTGTTTGGGCTTCATAATAATCAGATTATAGTAGGAAGTTTCTTGACTGGTGTCCAGCAAGATCAGAAGACCGCCAAGAAACCAAAATCCGATAACATAACCATCACAATCCCAACAACCGGTGCGGCTCCCGTTCCCCTTCATGCAGCTTTACCTGTACCAGCACCAGCACATACGGCTGAGACCAACGAGGCATATTCTGCTAAACAAAATCTCTCATCACCTTCGTTTCGTGGAGATAATTGGTCATCCTATAATGCCCCCGAGTCTCGGAGCAAACCAACTGACATCAATGTGAGTCTTCAGTAGTAACTTACAAACGGTAACTTGGTAAACTGACTGCATTGGCGATTAAACAATGAATCTCTCACCCTTTTGAATTTGTTTGTTTGTATGTAAAACTCTTTTGGGTTGTTTTTAGTTTGAAGTTCGGTGGGTCGATATTAGGGGTTCAGTTCAGTGATTAGATTAGGATTTCAGTAGTATTAAGTCTCATGTTCTTCATCTATCAGGTGTTATCCGTAGATGGTTTGACTCTTTCCAATTCATCTTATTTTATAAAAATTTGAATCCTAGAAAATGCATTTCTTATGCGTTAATAGAATAATCATAGACTTTAATCGATGGTCACATCTGAATGATGTGATTATTTAACTAATTGCATTTTACATGGTTCATGATTCTGATTTCCGAGCACATTTTTTGTGGGTTTGTCATGCATTTGGGATTGTATCATGAAATTTTTTTAGGATCAGGTGTTTTATAAACACCAGTAATCGTCAACATATTATGATAACTAAAATTGAAACCTACTTTTGACAACCTTTTTAGAAAATGCATATGTTTGTAACATATTGTAGACCAAGTTTTTCTATAAGAGCACAAAAATAATACTAAACAACAACAACAAACAATCCATGAACCAAATGGTACCAATTTATCACTTAAAAACCATTTTAATTATACATGAAATTTAAAATATATGATTTATTAATCTAAAATCTAAAACTACATAATAAAGCATATGCTTGGTGTCTTAATTTTTAAAAAATTTAAACATTTCCTTATTTATAATATCATTTACTATCATTTAATATTTATATTATTTATATATTAATTAACTATATATTATTTTTATATTAATATAAAT
>JAOEHQ010042939.1:0-12127 GCA_025447715.1 Asclepias incarnata | reverse complement strand
TAAATGGAACGATCGTTCCATCTGACAACCACTCACACATGCCTTTGATAATAATTAAATATTTGAATTAAAAAATGAAAAAAAAAGAAAAAAGGTACAAATGGGGCTTGTCATGGGAAGCCCCTGTTCCTGTTGGTCTTATGGCTTCATCTGACATGTACTAATGATGGGCAACTTAAAGTTTTCATCTTTCATTAAATAATTACTACCAACCATGATTGGTATTTTAAAAGACTCGGGACTTTATAATATTGGGTTTAAATTCGGGTGTAAGCAAAATGGTTCTCCGGGCTGAAGATAAGGGTTTTTTCAGAAATACTCGGATTTCCTTTACAATTGAAGTTAGATATACGAAAAGGCAATGTCATTGATTCCAAATTTGCCGTTAATTTTTTTTAAATAATTACTCATAATTTAATAGTTTTAAGAGGTGATTTAGATTTACTTATTTATAAATGTTTTCCTTTTCAAAAAAAATAAGCAACTATCTATTCATAAAGAAGTGTTTATTCTTTATAAAATAAAAAAATAAACAGGTTTTCAGAAAATGTTTAAAAAACCTATGAGTAGTCAACATTGAATACCCTTAATATGTTCTAAATTATTTATTGACATTTTTGTTTCAAAAATCAAAATATATCAAGCATAAAATGAGCTTTTTGTTATTTGAATATTGCATTAATTTCACCAATCTTACATTTTGCTTTTTTTTAGTAACGTACAATAAAAATGGTACGGAAAGAATAGAATGTTCGAAAGAAATGTTGGTGTCATATTCTTGTCTTTATTTAATATATTACTCCAAAAAACAGATAAGTATTGTACATAGGATGTGAGTATATCCCACTTCTCAGCCCGTTACAGAGACAATAATGTAAAATATAACAGACACAAGCTCTAAGACACTATTTCGAACAAAAAACAGCCAATAAATACTTGATTACATTCCACGTGAACAAAACATAATCTATTTTCTAGCTTGACCACGAAGAGAAATGTCCATCGCCTTGCAGATGCCCGTTGTACTTCAGATATCTCTTCAACATAGTCGTTATACTCATAGCCATCATCCTCACTGTAACCCTGTTGTTTAAATTGGGAATATAGACCAGGTCTCCTCCCCAATACGTTGCTCAGGGTGTGTCATATTCCTGTCAGTATCAATATTTATTACTATTGAGATATTTGTCTTTAGATATATTCATATACGTGGGTTCTAATTAAATGGATGGATTGAAGCCAAGTAAACCCATCCTTTAAGTCCTTGGGTGGTATGAGAGCCGGCTACTAGGCCCCTTAGATTCCTTGGCTATTTGGTTGGAGAAGAAAACCGGCTACCCGACCCTAAGGCCCCTAGCTTGAAAAGGGAGCCATCGTCACTCAGCTTGAAAAGGGAAAAGAGGGGGGGGAAGGGGACTTCTAAGCCATCAGTTACACACAAAATCATATCTTACAATGGAAAAAAAAAGATCTTAAAGACTTTAGATTTATCATTTAGTTGTAGTATTCTTCACTCGCATTTTCTGGCATCTCTTCCAACCCCCCAAAACACCTCCTCCTCTTCCTCTTCAGCACCATTTCGACCTTACTCCCTCATCGCATCTTTCACATCATCCACCGCCGCCACAACCTCCACCTCATTCACTGCTCCTTCTCCGTCCCCATCTAAGCCACTAGTGGCAAAGCTTGACCCATTTAGTAGAGGGTGCCGAAAGTCACAGGACCAGAAATAACAATAAGGAAAATAATTAGGGGGACCGAAAGTCACGATGACTCATAAATAACACTAAGAAAGATAATTTTTTGAACGAATTACGGATAAAACTTCCTACTGATCGAAAAAATAAAGGGGGTTGGGGACTCGGGGACCCCTCGGGCCCCTTAAAAGCTCAACCCTTGAAGCCACACCTACATTCCATTTTCCACTCACCACCCTCGTCTTTTCTAAAACTACCCTTTACTACCATTTCTTCCTTCACATACACATTCAAACCTCACCCCTTCACTCACCTTAACCTTTTCTCCACTTCCATATAAAACCAACCCTTCACCGGACATGCTATAGTCACTAGTGACCACCCTATAAAGGGTCACAAACACCGGTACACCGTGTTTGATAAACGACCCGTTGAGCTCCAACATGCTGGTGATCCAAGGGTGGTAAATGTAATGTAAGTGAATCACGTAACGATTTAAGGGACTTTGAAAGTGAGAAAATGACATGAAAGGATTTCATTTTGAAGAGACGTTGACCTTGATCGAGAAATGCACAAACATTTTGAAGTGTTGTGCTAACAAGAATAGTTGTTCCACTGTTTGAGCTTTTGTCGGAGAGGAAAGAAAGAAGACAGATGGCCAGATGGGTTTTATTTACACATTTTGGAAAGAAAACAAGGGGTTGGAGGTTGGCACAGTTTAAGAAACGCCAATAGAGAAATCCTACCAATAGGAGCAATTAATGTATAAGCAATTCTTTTATAAAATAAATACATAATATTGTACAAAAAGTGATTAATATAGGCAAAGTACGCTCAAATATGAATATATAAAATGATGAAATAAGATCAAAAAAGCAAATGAAGTACTAAAAGTATATCTGATAGTTTTTATCCTTGTGCTATAATGATAGAATAACAATATACAAAAATCTTGAAAGAAGCCCCAACTCCTAACATCTACAACAAGTCATCTCCACACCTTTTAAAAAAGGGCAGCTCTGAACCAAACATATTACACACACGAATCTTATCCGGTAATTATGCCTGCTAATACATCGCTCTTACCTCGTGCAAATATAGTGTAAACTAGCCGAATAGCATCAAGCCACGTATCCAGATATTCCCATGAGTCCGCAATCTGTGAAGTATAAATAAATTAAAATTTTCTTATTCAGTGCTTATATAAGTCCATTAAAAAATAATCATTTTCGCTGTCATTTACAATTATCCTTCTAAAAGCAAAGGATATTTCAATTTCAATTTGCATGAGAGAAATAAGATATACCAAGAAAGTCGGTCCATGAATCGTATCAATGCAGATAGAAGGACCAGGAGGCAAAGTCAGATCTGCACATGCTGATACCGAGACAATATCCGGTATATCAATTTTTATAGCTGGTCTCCCATTACTTGTTTTATCTCCCAAACCCATGTATCTCTGCTCATCATTGTGGAACTGTGACAAATTAATGCTAAATTTCAGTACATGAAGCATGAATCAAATCATTTATTTTATAGCAAGTAAATTAAACCGAACACAGACTTCCAATGCCCATTTCTATGATGCATTGCATTCACAAAAGGTCCAATATCTAAGCTGATATGATGATATGTGCTTTTATTCAAATTTCTCAACATCCTACAACAAATTATCATACCATAATCCACCACAGCTTTAACTACATCTAATAAAAAGAGGGAAAGAAAATCGTTATTATAAGTAAAGAATACTAGGCCGTTGACAATTTCTACCATAGTTAGTGTCCTCAAAATACTTGTGCTACAGGGTAAGTTTTTTGTTGATTCTTTACTTCCATTTTGTTCCAGGTTAATAAGTACATGAAATAACTTTAAGTCGGTAGCGGTTTCTCGTACAAACATGTTAGTGCAATTAACTTCGCTAATTTAATAATCAGACACTATTGTCCAAGGCTTGCTGCTATCCAAACTTGATTCACGAGGCTAAAACTTTATAATGGCTTATAAAAGTTCTAATATGCACTGCCCATGAAAGTTGCAATGATTGACTACACAAAACTTAATAAGAATGTTAGTCTACTAAAAATGTTTAAGATATCCTTAACTAATGATAAGATGGGGAAACATTCCAAGATGAAAATTGCTGTATATATGAAGTACACTTGAAAAACTTCTTAAAGTACTACTTCAATCAAATTTGCTCTTCCATTGAAGTATTTTGACCTCGCCAATTTTTCCATTTTACTAATTGATCCAACCAACAAACCAACCTTCTGATTATAATATAACGTGGTCATCTATTGAAATAGTATGAATAATCCCATATTAAATGATGAGATGAGATTGTCTTACCTGCGTGAAATAAAGATGTACATAAACATCTACACGAGTAACCATAGATCAACCTAATATGTCTTTACTTTAAACTTTGAAAGAATATTCTACTTGTTAGTAGATAATACACACGCACTGACGCACACATATACATGCATACTTGTACAGAAGATATAATGCCGGCACTAATAATAAAGATAACAAAAATCGGTAACGCTAACAAGATGAACAAAATAAAGTAACATCTCTAACAACATAACCTACGTACTTGCTGAAAATGAAGCAATAAGGCCGATGTTTCTCAAATAAACGCATATATGAATATTTGAGGCAAGATTTGTGTATCAACTTTCATATTAGATATGAAAAATTATCATACCTGTTGAAGCCCTTCGTGATTCAAAACAAACTGGGTGCGTTTCCAGTCACCATGTGGAGCAATTGGATTTCCCACTGGTGGTGCGGTAAGATATCCAACCTTTAGATAAGGTAGAGGGAGCTATAAGACAAAAATAAAACTCATTAATACAGCAAGAAGTATCCAAGCACATGAAAACATAATCAAGTATAAGGAACTGAAAACTGATATACTATAACAATTCAAGCTAGTTAATACTGATATACTACAACAATTCAAGCTAGTTAAATATAATAACATGACACTTGCAGTGAAGATTGGATGAAAACAAGAAGCTTTTAAATAATGGTAATTAAACTATGTATGTACTAGCATTACATAAGATGATCCTTAATTATGCATACATGATATAAGCTAAAACAGTATAAGTAGATTCTAATAGTATACTCACCATGGATCGCACAAGCTTCAAGGCACTAGTGTAAACCTGTAATTATAAGACCTTAAATTACATTCACATCATGCAGTAAATTGCTTATGTGTACTGCTAAGGAAAAACATTTGTAAGGAACTGGATGCATAGAAGATACATACGGAGTAACTTGGCTTTAATGCGTGAGCAGCAGCAATATAGATAGCTGCTTGACTGTATAATTCATTGGGAGAAACATCATGTCCTCCCATTGTCCCTCCAGTTCTCGATGTGTCTTCTGCTAACCCATACTACAGACACAAGATCAATGAAATAAGATCACACCAATTTCAGATTTCCAAACAAGCATATTAACGGCAGCACAACAAGCAGGTCGAACGTGGTCAGAAGCAGGTCGTGTCAAAACAGGTGATTTGTGATATATATTGGATTAACCTGTCAGCATTTTTTGTTCCTTTTTGTTGAGTTACATAAATAATTATCATATATATATGTTTAAAAAACAATATTATTTAGATCTGAATCTAAATTATTTTGAATAAAACAATCTATGAGGTTACAAACATTTAAAATAAAGTTGCGGTCAATTTCGACCTATTCGGCCCATTTCATTTTAACTATACTTTTAAAGTATACCCAGAGAAAAAATATAACCCAGATCAACCCGTTGCTAAGTAAAATGGGTCAAAATTGCTACCTATAAGTACACCATTATATCCAAATTAGGAAAAAACAAAAGGTAATAAGCTCACCAAAACAGTGCCGAGGTTGTAGATGGCCCTATGAAAATCAAATTGCAACTGTATAGCTGCACGAAACTGCAATGCAGAACAAAAGATCTCGTAAAGAGACAATAAATGTAAACAGTAAAAGCTAGAATATACCAAGAATACAAGATGCAACATTTGCAAGTAAAATTAATACATCTATCTATTTGTAGGCCAATCGTAATATATCTGTACCTTACTGATCGCGCTTTTTACTATCGTCTGCTTTTCTCGTGCAGGAACAATTGCACTCAGTTCCTGAAGCTCCAAATGATGACATCAGTTAACAATTTAATGTACGAAATAAGATACATCAGGACATCAGGTTCCTAAGAAAATTGAATATTCCTACGTATATATATTTAAGAAACTAGAAGCACCTGTAAAGCAAGACCCCAGTTGTTAAGAGCCTGAAATGAATTTTATCATGAAGTCAAAAACAATGCATAAGAAATGTGCCATTTGTACAGAACATAAATAAAACCGACAGTGAGTAAGGTTAATGAGAGTTACCTGGGGACTGTTCCAATTTAATTGAACAGCTTTTTCGTAATTATTTGTTGCCTGCAACATCATGACATAAAAAGTCACATTTCATACAATTTGACCATCTCAATAAATTGTTTGGAGCAGAAGAAACCATTGTAAAATGTATAGCACGGGAGACTATCATGAATTGAAGGTCTAACCTGCTTCCATAGTTCTTCAGCCTCCTTTGTACGCCCACGCATTTTGGCCCGATCGGAAATAGCAATAGCCCAGTTATAATAAGCCTGGAATCAGAGAACATGAATATTATATTGACATGTAATAACAGAAACTAAACTTAGACGCCGGATATCATGATAAGTCTAATATTGTATACGGATTAATACGCACATCATGAAGAGAAGGATTTAAACGGGTAGCCTCATCATACTTTTTGCAAGCCTCTTCAAGCAGAGCATCTTTGGATGGTGAGCTGGTATCAGAGTTAACATTATCTGCACTTTCCTGAAGATGGATCAAATGATAAGAAATGGTGTGCATCAAGAACTATAAATAATCATTTCTGTCAACAGGAATATATAACTACAAGACTCAGTAATAACACGATTTAGATTAATAACATGGTTTAGATCCCTGTATCTATCAACCATCATTTTCTATTTACAGCCTTGGTTATAATTTCTATTACAAGTACTCATTGTCTCACCAAAAAGCCCACATATGATTTTTGAGTATTTACAAGAGCGTAAATTCAGATTTAATAAAAAAATTTCATGAGAGACACTGGCAACTGTTTTAACTAGTAATAAGATTACATTATTATGAGTATCAAGCTACAAAGCTAATAGAGATATGTTTCAGAAATGTATGTGGTAATTATTAGGTTATCACATTCAAAATCAGAGGTGAGCATCGTGGGACTGGGGAACAAATATTGTAAAGACTGCTAGGTAGAAGTAGCTTTTTTACTAGTAATATGTATTCAACCATAAATAATTTTTCATTCCACCATTAATTATCGTTTCGAGGGAATCAAGTAACGCCAGAGATTTGGGTACATACAACACTTATCTATAAATGTGTTAACATTACTTGATTGTATGGATACACAAGTTACCTGAAGAACCAGTGCCCAGTTATAAAGTGCATCATAATCATTTGGATTGCTCTCTATTGCACTTGCATACCTGAAAGCAAAACATGCAAACCAAACAAGTTATGAGTAAGTAGAAAACCTAAAGTCCCACTGAACATAAGATCCGAAAACAAACACGCACACACACAGGATTTCTCTCAAAGTTTAAAATATCATATTCACTACCAAATATAACCATTTTCGGCTAGCAATGAATCTTTTTGGAAACTGATATGTAACATAACAGCAGCTGAACCAGATATTTTAAAAGAGTGAAGCTACCTTATCAACATTATAGGACCTGCATACCCATTAAATGGGTATCAACAGGACGAGATTTTTTAATTTGGGTTGAACTGAAATTGCAGTCAGGCGTTATTATGAGCTTTACAGCCTAGAATACCGACTCAACCGATACTTGAAGTTTTGCTACAGGATCATAGTACTTCAGTAGTTCAGTGAGGCAATACCATCTACTTTCAGGTGTATGTAAATGATAAATATGTTCTAGTGCAATGGCAGCCAATAAAAAACCAAGAGAAACAGACGGAAGAGTGTGTGGTGCCGATCAAGAAAAGAATCCAGGAGATGAATTCAAGTGTAAACCGCAAAAGATCACCAGCAACTTGCCAACTTGATATAACTATATAAAAAACGCAATCAAAGAAACTAGCATGAAACTTGTGTCCATGATTATTTTTCTAATCTTACGTTGATTTCTAAGAATCATCAAAACCATTTCTACTAGTTTTAATATTTTAAGTTCATACTAAAACAGTTATGTGATTGTTCTGTGACTTAACAAGATAGTGTTATACACGTACTAGGATATGATCAAAGCATAGAAAAGATAAGCCACCTTTTTGCTGCAAATGTAAGAATCTTTTGCCTTGACCGACCTTCCTCATCAGAACCAGTGATACTGTTGATCAAATCCATTGCAGCAGTACTTTTTTCTGTATGTTGTGTGTTCTCTTGACTGAAAAAAGTCAAAGAGGTAACAATGAATACATTAACACTACTTCTTACTCAAAGAGAAAATACAAATAAGTATCTAACTATCTAGTGCCCATAATGAACAGAAGGCACTGTGTGTTTAAGTAAGCTACAATCTATTAGTTTGATCCAGGTAGCACCAACAATTTGAAGTTATTAAAGTATACAATTAACCAATGTCGAGCACATATATTGATCATATAATACGTATAAAACTGATAATTCGTATTTAAAGAGGTAGACCCGTTTGACGCGAAACCAACCCGCCTAACCTGTTTAACATGTTTACCTAAACATGATATGCAGGTAGCAGGTTCCAGATTAGGGTTGTAAACCCAACCCAGTTTGGGTTGTTAATTTTGATCCTTCAGCCTGACCCAAATTGCCACATACACATACCTATTGAAGTTATAATACATAGATAACACAAAAAAAGAGCATTTGTCATTAAAGATATTGTATAATGGGGGTCCCCGTGGCTAGTGCCATGGTTTTACTTTGTTTCTCAAGCAGTCTCATATATAAGCACATGTGGCTTTGGTACCACTGATGGGCTTTGTATTTTGTAAGGAGTTAAGTTAACAAAACAAAGTAGCGGAAGCGTTTACAACATTTTACAATAAAATCTCCATAGACAAGATCCGTGTGCAAAACATATGAGAATTAACAAGACACTAAGATAAATCAACCTTCTTGATGATTGTACGGAAAGTTGTCCACAACTAAAGTTCACTCCTGATACAGATTGTTTGACGACTAACAGAAGTGGTAAAAGAGCCTAGCATTATTTTCAACCTTCCACAGCATACGCAGTAAAGACAGCCTAACACTATCCACACTAGCATTGTATAAACGCTAACCACAAAAAGATTATCATTACCCAAAAATCAATGTCAGCATACTTGTTGCTACTTGCTACACAAGACGAGGCACCACACTATATTCAATTTCCATAAAGCCATAGCATTGTCTAATAGGTTTGAGTAAATGACTAAACGGTTCATTCTTTCATCAAATCAAGTTAAGACTACACTCTAATTAGTGATAACAGAACCCTAGCATGTATGTGTGTGTGTATATAATATATAGATATAGATTTTGCTAAACATAGCCCTTACGGCTATTTTTAATATGTTCATACTACAATCATAGAAGTATTATACTTGAATGTTTATTCTCATTCTTTAGAGAGCAATATGTAGAATACTTTTATAAGTGTCTGGACATAATAACCGTAGCCCTAAGGGTTATGTTAACCATAGCCCTAAGGGCTATGTTTAGCTAACCATAGCGCGTAGGGGTATGGTTAATACGTAGAGAATAGCATAAAAGATAACCGCCTCCTAAAAATTAAGGATAAACATTCAAGTTGAATACTTTTATGATTTTCCGAACATATTAAGCATAGTCCTTAGCAATATAGTTACCGAAATCCATATAATTAAGTCCGTTTACGATTACATTCCTCTAGCAACAGCTCATATAACAACAATCAAATTATAAATATATACAGATAAATAAATATAGATATATAGAAATAGAGATATAGATGATGGTGATGATATACCTGTGAAGAGGCGTAGTAGCAGCAGTGGAAGTAGGAGTAGCAACAGATTCAGAATCTCCACCATTTTTCAATTCATCTAATAATTCTCTCATAGTGAAAGTTCGATTTCCTTCTTCATCTTTTTTCTGCAGCTGCTGCTCCACATTATTAATATTATGATTATCAGTTGATGATTCGATGTTACTAGTAGTTTCAATTTCGGATACTTGTTGTTCGGGTTGCGGATCTGGATCCTGATGCGGAGCAATATCAGTTGAGTGGATAGCGGGTTCGGGTATGGTATGGCCGTTTTGTAATTCGGATTGTTGATCATCGGTTGCAGACATTGTTGGAAATTAGAATTTGATCTGAAGATGATATGATATGATGATGGGCGATGGGAGAGATCTGGTGATAATTTAAGACACTAATTTGGACCTCCCCTGACTTTCTTTTCTTTCTACTTTTTAGTTTTTATATAATATACTAGATACTAGATTATACCCGTGCATCATAGTTCTCGAATAATAGCTCAGGTGACAATCAAAATATACTAACATTTTTACATATTATGTACGTGATATAAACGCATTCATGATAATTAAAAACTTGCATTATAAGTATACATTTTATTTTTATTCATATCAAATGTTTACTTGTGATCACAAAACTTTTATAATCTGTTTATTAGAAGATATTGATATTATGTTGTTGTGAAAGATGATCGAAAATCTTACATTTATGACCTATACATTAATTTGTTTATTATTATTATTATTATTATTATTATTATTATTATTATTATTATTATTATTATTATTTTTGTCAAAATCAATATAAAAGATAACAATGTTAAACTATGGGTTTAGGGTCTCGGAATTTAATGAAATATACACGAGTATTTATATTTTGTAATAAACTACTCGGGTGTTTATTGTATGTAATGAACTTTGTTGATAAACAATATAAAACCTATTATGTATTTATAGATAAGACATTTTGAAATATGATGATATTTGTTGAGTCTCATTGCAATAGTATAGATTTGTTGATGACAAACAATGTAAAGAAATAGTCTAAGTATTTGGTTGTAAGCTGAGTCAGCTTATATGTCACAAGTTGATCAGTATTCACTTCTTTGTATTGCATTGTAATAAGTTTATAAAGTGGTTATTTAAGACGCATCAAAATGGAGCATAACATTTGGTCTGAATCGAATATGAAGATCAAATATTAAAGATCAAGCTAGGTATGGAAGTCAGCTCGGGTTTATAGTCAGCTTGGAAGAACAAACTGGCTCTTTGGATCTTACAAGTGTCCTAAGTTGCCCTTATCTATTAGATAATGAATCAACCAAAGGGATTGGATTAATTAACATGAAGACAAAAGGTACAGAGTACCCTACAAATCCTCAAGGTTGGTGGTTGTCGTTTTTGTGAACTGTCCTCTCTCTTATTGGCTAGCATGAGTTCATGGAAGATGGTAAGGGACCAACAGTACAAAGTCACCATCACAAAATTCCCTTATGCAGAGCCATCAAGATTATTATACCTATCAAACATTGGACGACATCCAAGTGAGGTTATCTGCCTATAATTACCTCACTTTGGTGTATCATGGACAGTATGCATTCTTCATCAAGTTTATTCTTACAACATTCCTCTCTGCTAAGGGAAATCAGCTTAGGCTCTGTGGTGTTCATATACTAAGTTTGGACTAGTGTTTTGTTTAGAATAGATAAACAACGTTGTAACTTGTACTCAACCAAGTAGTTTGATTTTGAAAGGTTTAAAAAGGTGAAATGTTGTATTCATTCCCTTTAACAACACTTAGACATATTATCGTTAGACTAGACAAATGCCCAAGCAATGCGACAGCGATGGTGGTAGCAGCGATGTGGTGGTGGCGGTGACGGGTGGTGGTGGCGAATGGTAGTGCTGGCGGCGGCGGCGAGTAGTGTAGGCTATTGATGTAAAATGGGGTAGTGTAGTTATTTTAAGAGTTAAGGGGTAGATGTTGAAAATTAAGTTCGTTAAGGATATTATAGGTATATTAAGTAGAGATTTTAAAATAATAAATAAAGGAGATGAGCATTTTAAATAATAAAATAAAATTCACTTACTAATTTAAAGTTCATAAAAATATATATATAATGATGCAAAATATGATTTTAAATAGGTCAAAAGTCATAAAAAGAAATTAAAATCTCCCAAGAAAAAAAAAACATTATACAAAATGAGTATTTTTAAAAAATATGTTACATTTGATGGCTTTAACCTAATTTATAAAAAAAATAATAATAATAATCATGATTTTTTCAAAAACAATTTGTGTATTGATACATATGTATTATGTTTTTATATAAATTTTTT